>NIUQ01003960.1:0-15364 GCA_002796945.1 Plectus sambesii
CACCAACTGCTTTCATAACGTTAGCCGTTCCTTTGACCGACGTTATAGAAGCAGTTGAATGTAGTTGTTACATTGAGTAACGTAAATGCTAATATCGTTGTCGCATTCTGTGACAGGCGCGAGCCCTCCTTCATGAAATGAAGGCTTCTATTTTGTACACGTCAAAGTTTAACAATCGCCACAAATCGAAACGTTTTTTACATAATGATCTTGTTTTGATAAAAACGCCAAAATTTCTAAAAAGAGGTCATTTTTTGTCCTTTTTTCGATAAAATGGCCAAAATTTTTGTTAATAAAAGTCATTTTGAAAAAAATTAAAATTTTGACACTGAAAAAAAGGACATTTTCGAAAAAAACCGAAATATCTGTTTCAACATTTTTAACAGATATTTGGGTCTTTTGAAAATTTTCCTTTTTTTTGTGTCAAAATCTTTCTTTTTTCAAATTTTTCCATTCCGAACACTGTTTAATACAGATATTTGGGTCTTTTGGCGATTGTCCTTTTTTCTGTGTCAAAATCTTTCTTTTTTTCTTTTTTTTTCAAAATTTTTCATTCCGAGCCCTGTACTATAGAGAATATGTGTACCCGGTAATAATAACCTGAACCGGAGCCGGAACCTTAAATTAATTATTCGCGCTCCTCACATAAATAGTCACAATGATACATATAATAGTTAAAATAGGTTATAGCCTCTTATTCAGTTGGTAGAATTTAAGGCACCAGTGGCGAAATGTCACGACGCGTGTAAACGTGAACTAGCACAATTTCTTGCAGAGTCGCTGTTTGAACGCAAAACTGAATTGATCGACAGGAATCCAAGCTTATGCGCAGTTTGCTTGGAATGTATTCAGGTGTCTGGGGCGTCTGCGTGCCCTATAGCTTGATTTCTGACTGATATTTTGACCCACAATTTATTCGATTCGGTCTAATTTAATTGTCGCTGAATCTGTTTGAAAGTTGTCAGCGCACCAAAGTGTCCTGACATAGGCGGTTTTACCTTATGTAATCTGCAGATGTTGGGATTTTGTATGAAACAAAAAATGTTGAATTCTGTCATAGCGTTATCAAGATACGGGCAAGCACACATAAGCACTCTTTTGTAAGCTAATTGCCTGCAACGTACAGGGTGTTCTTTAAGTCATGATACGATTTTTTGGAATAATTTGGTTCAAACTAAACCAATTGAGCTCAAATTTGACATGAATAATTTACAGATATTGCAAATTTTTTTCAAAAAAGAATAATTTAATTTGCCTATTGCGTTGCCGAGATATGGCCAGCCAAAGATAACATTCGTTTTCAAGCGAATTGCTTGCGATGCGTGAGGGTAAATTCAGGAGTGCGGCCGGTAGGAAGAAAACTGATAATTTTTGCTTTAAATTAATGAAAATCAGTTCAAAGTCACAATATCGTTGATTTTAAGCAAAAATTATCTTAAATTTTTTCCTGCCAACCTCACTTATGAATCTACGTTTAAGCTGAGCTAGATTATTTTGGATCAGGTTATTCATAAACATATCGTATCGTAACAGAAAATTGCTTCAAGACTTTAAAGGGGAACTACGGTGAAAAATTATTTTTTGATATGCTGTCAATTCAAACACGCTGATTATCGCTGGGCATTCAGTTTTTTCTAATTCGACCTCCATAAAAATTTACTTCCCCCAAATTTTATTAAGTTTTAATCAGCCGTTCACAAGTTATACGGCTCTACGTGATCGCCATTATTTTAGGGTATTTTGAAAGGCAGTAAACAAGTTTGATTTTTTATAACTCTGCGAAAACTTAACTAATTTGAATGCGCTTAGCTGCTTCTGATAGAGCTACTTTTAACTTAGATTATCTTTTTTAATCTTCAAATTTGATTCATTATTCGTCATTTTATGCTACTTTAAAGTAATGCGAGAATTAGCGCATACAGATAGACATGCCCTGTATGCCTTGGCCACCTTAATGGAAAAGCTGCTAAAAGAATGATGGCGATCACGTAGAGCTGTATAACTTGTGAATGGTTAACTGAAATTTAATAAAATTTGGGGAAAATAAGTTTTTATTAAGTCTCTACAATGTGCCCAAGTTTCGTTAAATTTCGTTATAAACTGCGCATTTCATTAAAAAAAAATCGGCACACCTTCATGGACTACCCTGTATTTCAAGTTTCAGCCTGTATATTTAAGCGTTGACTGGTCAATTATGAGGAAAATTCGATTGAAAGAGACTTTTCACATACAGTCAAAACCGGATAAGCGGACATTGATCCGGCAAAAAAAATGTCCGCTTATCCGGTATGTCCGCTTAAGCGGTCATGGTTTCATACAAATGTCGCACACGGGGCTTGCCAAAAATGTCCGCTTATCCGGTTTGTCCGCTTATCCGGTTTTGACTGTACACTGTATGTGTTAAATAAGACATACTTTGTGATACAATTTTTTCCATAGCGTCTTAATTGTCGCAATATTGTAAACTATTTCGGCGAACTGAACTATCAGAGCACTTCGGTAGGTAGCTACTTCTACAGGTGTAATATCATTGAACGATCGCCTTGAAAACTGCAAACTCTGTTTGATCACATTTTAGAGTGCAGATGTCTTTTAAAAACATGTACTTGGAAAATTTCAAGAAAACAAATCCTTTCTCTTTACCATTCACATTTGATATTGAAAGAACATGGGTTTCATTGGCGCTTAGAGAAGATGGGTATCTGACACAGCTAACAGAAGACCATGCAGAGTTGCTGAAAAATGCATTTGCAAAAGAGAAAATGCTGATTATTGAAGGAAAACCGGCAACTGGAAAAACGTCTCTCATGCGACGATTGGCATACGAATGGGCAAATGGAAATAATAAGCTCTCCAGTTTTGATCTAATTGCATATGCTGAGTTTCGCGAAGTTCGCGAACAAACATTTGAGAGCATCGCTGAATTAGTGCTCGAGTATACCAAGAAATTTATTGAAAATGAAGATCTTAGAGCACTTTTCAGTGATAGAAGTTATTGTAAACAGCGAAAATTTCTGCTACTGCTAGATGGCTATGATGAATCGTCCTTAGATAAACAGTGTAAAGAATTAACCACATATTTAGCCGCAAGTGGAATTAAAAAACCACTTATGTTCGACATTGTGATAACTACACGACCAGGCCACTTAGCAGAGCATCGCGAAAAAAAAGGGCGATATATATTTGCTGATGTGTTTGGGTTTATAACAGACCAGCAAAAAGAAAAATACATATTTAATCATTTCTTATCAACCGAAATTGATAAGGTGAAAAACATTGCAGCAGTAATCAATATACTGAACAAAAATAATAATTTATACAAACTTGCCGAAACGCCTTTATTTCTGGCATTCATTTGTCTGACACATGAAAAAATTTTGGATGGTACTACGTCTGAATTATATAGCAATTTCATATGGTGGCTCATTAACAGGCATCAGCAGGATTATCCTGATCGTGACATACCAGCTCTTTTTGGATTTCAAAATGGTTCTGATGACAAGTTTGAAATTATTCAAGACCATTATCTACACTTTCCTCAGCTTTATTGTCTTGGCAATATGGCCCTGCGCTATATAGAGAAAGAATTATTTGATTATTCAAATTGTAAACAATTTTATCTGCAGCCAGTGATTGAACAGGTTGGGTTGTTGAGAAAAGAGAAAAAATATGACAATACACACAGACTTGTTACTTCATTTTTCTTTCCACACAGGACAATACAAGAATTTCTTGCTGCATTCTCATGCTTTTGTTC
The DNA here is from genome assembly GCA_002796945.1 of Plectus sambesii. Classification (NCBI taxonomy): domain Eukaryota; kingdom Metazoa; phylum Nematoda; class Chromadorea; order Plectida; family Plectidae; genus Plectus; species Plectus sambesii. Next base: position 3,758 of record NIUQ01003960.1, read on the forward strand.
AAAAGATGTCCCAAGCGAATGGTATTTGTGTCATCCTAAATTGGAAACATCCAAAATGACTGAATATGAGAGGTTTCTTTTACGAATCGCTTTATCCGACAAAATGTCAATACCGAGAGAAAAACGCAAATATTATTTTGAGAGAATCATTGATATCAAACTGGATATCACATTTGATGGATTTAATACAATAGCTGGTTTCAAAAATGAGCTGCTAAATTGGTTCCTTTCACAATGTACGAACGTAACAACCATAACATTGAGAGGCGAACTGAACAGTGCAAGACAGAAATTTAAAGTGGTGAATGACATATCTACACACAATGAATCAGCCGCCCCATCCGAAATCTGTAATCGAATAGTGTTCTCATTCTGTGATTTAACACAACTATACTCATTGTCATTTGATGAATTCACATTTGAAGCTAATTTTGAGCTGTTTATCACAAACTGTCCATCCCTTAAAAATCTGAATTTCAGTCTATGCGAAATGAAAAACAGCACAAACCTTGGTATTGCTTCACTGCCAGCAATTAATACTGTGGAATTCAACAAATGCAAAATTGATTTGGTAACATGGCAGTCAATTACGAATGCAGTAAGAAATAGTTCTATCAAATGTTTGAAGCTGGAATTCGGGGATGATTACAACGGACAATTCTTAATCCACTTAAAAAAATGCAACAACGTTGAAAAAATGGAAATTGCAATAGGATACTACGAAATTCGTCAAAATGTTGTGTTATTATTCAGTGATTTGATGAAGCTAAGCTCATTGACTTTTGGAGAATGCACATTTCAAGCTAATTCTCAGCTGTCGATCACAAATTGTCCGTGCCTGAAGTATCTGAAATTCAATCAATGTGATATTGAAAGCAATACGAAACTTGGTATTGCAACATTGCCAGCAATCGACACTGTGGAATTCATTACATGCAAAATTGATTTGGCAACTTGGCAATCAAACACAAATCAAATAATAAACAGTTCTGTCAAATGTTTGCAGCTATCTGCTGATTATTTTGTGGACAGAAAGTATCCTGGGTATCTATATCACTTGCAAGCCTGTAAACGCATTGAAGCTATACATATCAAAGATATTTATAATAATATCTTGAATCGTTATGAGGAAGAAGTGGCTCAAAAATTAGAGCGCATGGTTCGAAGTTTACCAAGACTCAAAAGCATTACTTTCCATTCATCTGGTAGAAGGCTAAAAGAATGTAACACAGATCTACTTCAGAAACTTGGTCAACACAGAAATCCCGACTTTTTGATCAAATACGTAGAACAGAGCTTATCCTGAGCCAAAAGTGTGAACAAAATTGGACAGGATTTAATTCAGCCCCCTTCACAACTGAAAACGGATCCCTCAGGGTGGTGGACTGAAAATAGCCCCCCTCAAAACGCGTTAGACTGAAAAGCCCCCTCTCAAGAGCGTAGACTGAAAGTGGCCCCCTCAGAAGCGTTAGACTGAAATCGGCCCCCTCGCGCTTTTTGACATAGCGATTAAACAAGTTGGGATCTACATACAAAAATGCTAAAAGATATCAGCTGCAGTTGGTTACATTTGACAGGCATACTGACCGATGGACTTAATGCATTATAATGCTCCAACTGTTGCAAGCAAAATGATTTCTTAAAATAAGCGCTCACTCCTGAGTCTAACAACGGTAGTACAGATTCTTGAAATCATTTCACACTAAGCTTCTACTGACATCTAAGACACTTTCTTCATCATAACTCTTGTTTTTCGGCTCGTTTTGTGCAACTGTATTTTCAATGGGTAAAGACATGGGTGAAAACGAAACGATTTTAACAATCTACATGATGAGATAAGGACACTGAAGCGCACATTTAAAAAAAATTAATATACTGTAAGGGTAGAAATATTGGGTGGTACTTAATTTGGGTGACTGGCCAAGTTGAACCTATTGGGTGGTATTTAATTTGGGTGATTGACCGATCTGACTCAGTGATAACTGAATGACATTGATGACTTGACTGAAGCACTGTAGTATTCAGCTGTCGGCACGCTGTAGTCTTTCGTATGCGTAAGTGGGTGCACTTATCTGCTCTTTGTCGGAGGCTAATTACGCTTATGCTGACCTCCTACTTCTGCCTTCTAAATTGTGCTTTGACCTATCCTGCTCAAACTCTCTCGCTCGTATTTTTTACTAATTAATGTAATAATGGATCGCTTTGTGGTTAGAACATCGCGATTAAGCCAGCCATTTCTCCCAAATACTTTCTACTGATCAAAATCTTAAAAATCCTAATCTCTTGGATGATCCGCTAATTGCCTAAGAAGCAATTGATTAGGGAAAGATCAGAATGGAGCAGAATAGTAGTCGTAAGCAAGAAGCTTACAATTATGTATCCGACGAGTTAAAAGCAAATATCGGTAAATATGCCGCAGAAAACGGAGTTGCCAATGCGATTAGGCACCTTTAGCGGTTAGATTGCTTTCGATTTTTGCTATTGCTGATCAAGTACTGGAATTTCGCAAATGATTGATTCGATTCGTAATGAAACTGAAGTAGTGACTGACCGACTGATTTTTTTGTGAATTCGAATGTTTCTGAATGCGTTATTGAACATGTAGACTAATTACCTACCTACAAATTTATCAACGTAGGAAAGTGGGGTAGTAATTAAATCGGCCGGTAAAATTGTTGAAATCAGCCGGTTGTACTCAAAACAGCCGGTCATACTTAAAACAGCCGGTAAAAAATAATCTTACTTAAAACAGCCGGTAAAAAACGGTCTTACTTAAAACAGCCGGTTGTACTCAAATCGGCCGGTAGTACTCAAATCGGCCGGTTAGACGGATTTGTACTGTAAATACCTAGTAATAAGTGTAAATGTACGGTGAACAATTAGTGACACTGACGGGTGTCAATTTCAAAAGTTAATTTGCGCGCAATTAACCTGCTTGCCTGCTTTGAAAGCGCCCAATGTGACCGCAGTGCCCCATGCAATTCAAACAGTGATTGATCACTTGCGAGAAAGCGCAGCTGTTTGGTAAAAATGCCTCGTTTTAAAAAGAATTGGAGGCTTGTGGATAAGTTCAACTGCTTTGAAGACCTGAAGAAGGTGTTGGAAGAAAAGAAGGTGCATAAAAGGAGCTCTAAGAAGCAAAAGTACGGCGAGAAGGTGGAATATGAATGCAAACAAAAACGACAGTTCAAGTGCCCATTCGAAATGTTCACATATGTGGGAGATGGAGAAGGTGAGATGTACGAATTGTATGAGTACGAGGCGCACAACTGCGAGACTGCAGAATATAAACGAAGTAGGCGATTTACATATATTTAATGAATAGAAATGCTAAACGTGCACAAATGCAGGCCTAAAACGAGCAGCTCGCGAAATGATCGATATGGCTATGGAAGTAAGGAGAGGAGTTGGAGATATAAGCCCCCTGGCCCAGCAGCTTGCTTTTGCAAGAGAAGGACCAGGTCTTGTTGCTGCGCCTACACCGAAGCAGATGTACAATGCGGTCGCGTACAAGAAGAGGAAACTGGAAGGGCCGCCAATTAGGACTATTGGAGCGCTGTTTGAAGAAATCAGCAGTCGGTTTCCCGAAGGAAGCGCAGCATCACCACCAGACTCCGTTATTCGTGCTCGTTTGGACTGCGACCCCGACAACCCCAACGCCTTCTACACTTTCCTAACGACTCAAAGACTTCTGCAGAATCTTGGCAAGCCTGGAGGTGATGTCCTGCAGGTTGACGGGACTTACAAATTGATGTACGAGGAGAACACGGTGTTGACGTTAGGCGTCAGCGATCGCCACCGGCGATTGCACCCAGTAAGTTTTACTGTAATTGTTCGTAATACTATATTAAATTTTGCGCATTACCTGAATGATGGTACCGTATATTTTTGTAGGTGGGCATCACCATTATTGGTCAGACGGAGTCAACGACAGCTTACGTTAAGCTATTTGAATGCCTGAAAGAAGCGTTGCGGCAGTCAGGTCTTCCTGAGTACCGGCCAAGCGCCGTCATGAGTGATGGCGATCCATCTATTACTCGCGCCGTTAGCAAAGTTTTCTCTACTGCTCTCTGTCTTACTTGCTTTTTCCATATGAAAAAGCAAGTGAAAGTGCAAATGATGAACAAGGGTGTCCCAAAGGAGCGGAGAAGCAAGATCCTCAAAGAAATTTCCCTTCTTCAGTTGTCACCAACTGTTCCCGTGTTTCTTTTGGCGGCGAAGAAACTTCTGAAGCAGTGGCGCACCGAAGGAATGACGCGATTCAGCCACTATTTCCGCCGCATTTGGATCTGAGGACCTCTCCGGTTTTGGTTTGAAGGGTCAATGCCTGGCGGCGTTTCGACAAACAACAGCTTGGAGTCGCTGCACAATATTATAAAGCGTCAGTAGTAAGTCTTCTTTAGGACCTTTCGCAACTAATCGCCATAAACATTCATAATACATTTTCCAGTACTTTTCGCCGCTGCATGACCATCAGATCTTTCCTTTCGTTGTGCAGACGGATGCTATCCGACTGGAGCAAGCGGGAGATTGAAGAATGCCAGTTCCAGCCTTCTCCCCCCTCCCCGACACTCGCGACAGAAGTCAAAGCTCACCACTATTTGCAAGACATCGCCAACATGAACTTTATTCGTCGCCAGTTCGTTCGCGGTTCATATTTTGTGCGCAGTCGACTTGCGGGAGAAATGCGTTTTTCAAGATGGTCGCGTCGATTCTCCCATCCATCCAAGTTCGCCTCATTCTCTGATTTCACAGCTTGGTCTCGTTCGTACTATTGTGTTGACAGCTCTCAAGGTTTTCTTCTCTGTACTTGTCCCGTTGGTCTTAAGAAGTATTCTTGTAAGCATTCTGTAGCCGTTAGTGTAATTAAAAGCCAGTTTCAGCTCAATCCTCTTGCCAGTTCCCTCCCCTTTGGATTCACCTGTGGCCCTGGCCGGCCAAAAAAAATTGGAAATGCTCTTTCAATGACTTGATTTTCTTTTGTATTCGCATGTGCTTCATTTTCCTGTTCTTGAACTGTCTTGTACCCAGTCTTCACTTGTGAATGCAAATAGAACGAGAAATGACAGTAATCTTTGACAAATTTTGCATTCAAAGCAGGTAAACTGCGCGCAAATTAACTTTTGAAATTGACACCCGTCGGTGTCACTAATTGGTTACCATACATTTACAGTACAAATCCGTCTAACCGGCTGATTTGAGTACAACCGGCTATTTTAAGTAAGACCATTTTTTACCGGCTATTTTAAGTAACATTATTTTTTACCGGCTGTTTTAAGTATGACCGGCTGTTTTGAGTACAACTGGCTGATTTCAGCAAATTTACCGGCCGATTTAATAAATACCCGGAAAGTGGAGGTGGTAGGAGGCTGAGAGGTCCATTGAGCTGAGAGGTCCACAGAGCCAAGAGGTCCACAAGGTCACGTCCGGCTAATTAAAGGGAGACCGCGCCGCTGAGCGCAGCTAATTACGCCGCGTCATAAACAATAGAGTGTTGAGAGGTCCACAGAGTCAGTTTAAAGAACACTAGCAACTGTTTTGGTTTGCTGAAGATGGCTGCACTCTTCTGACTACTAACTTTTAACGCAACGTTCATACCACAGTATTTTGGCGCGCAAAGGATATTTGTAAACTGCGGCGCGTTGTACGCTCAGAGTTACATGGCATTCAACGAACTGTGCCCATTTGCGACATACCACACGCTCAGCAAAGTAATTTATTACGCTGGAAGCTTATCAAAAAACGGAATTTGTGCCCTGCGCCCCCGTCTATGTCGTGTCTAACCATCATCAACATCCCGTCATCCAATGCAAGAGCAAGAGGTGGGATGACACCGTACTTGAGTTCCATTACAAGAGTGCTGGGCCAAAGAACTTGAATATCTTATTCTATCAATGTATCGCGTGCAAGAACGTCGCCAACCAAAGTCGCCTTGGTGGAGAGAAGTCGGGTGTGGCCCACATCAAGCTCGTCAATGGTGTGATTGTCACCGATCCAGACAACCCAAATACTCCACACAACTGTGGAGCCGGCAACAACACCACAGCAACCGCCGAGGTATATACAGTTGCAAAGTGAAGCAGTTATACAACAAATCATAACAGTTGCTCGCGAAACGATACATATTAGAAGAGAGGACAAAGATCAGAGAATTGCGGAAGCGCCCGCGGGCAGCATTTGATGAAGCGATAGATGGTGTTGAAGAGCACTACAAGGCTGAATACGGTCAAGCAGTGGTTGATGACATCAAGGTGAAGCTGAACAGCGGATATGGCTTCTCATCAAAGCGCCAAGCGCTTACTGAAAACTGCTCTTTCCACATTGTCAAAAACAACACGCTTGACAATATACATGAGTCATTGCGCGTTACAAAGAATGTAAGAAAATATGACTTATAATATAATTACAACTGAAGTACAAGATCAAATTTAAGGGTGAAGAATTTCTACAGACATATGACTTGTCTCTAGGGCGCGAAATCCTCGTCTTCTTCGCGATCAGTGACTTGGATATGTTACTGGAAGCAGAATTTGTGCTGTGTGATGGAAATCACAAGTACAATCCGCCAGAGTTTCACAAGCCTGGCCAGCTGTATACTCTGCACACGATCGTAAAGGGCGAATGCCATCCCTTCCTCTTCGCCATGATGAAGAAGGTGGACCAAGAGGCCTACCGCAAGCTGTTCAACAGCCTGCGACAAGCGATGGTGACCAGATTTGGACATCTAGGCAATCTACCTCACAGCATATGGCTGTTTGACTTCAAACCAGCAGCGATGGGTGCCTGTATCGATGTCTTTAACCCATTGAAAGTACAAGGTATACAGCAGCACACATTTTAACAATCTTCAACTACTCAGTTCAGGATGCGCCTTTCACTACAGCAAGGCTATCAACGCTAAGCGCGATGGCCTAGGCCTGAAGGTGCATTGTACGGAGAAGGATGAGCACGGTGCGCTCACACATCAGGCCAACTCGATCAAAAAATGGTTCAAGAGAGTTTGATATCTCTGCTTTCTTCCGGAGCACCTACGTCTACACTTTGCGCAAGACCTCCTGAGGGCTGTGCCCATCTACACGAGCCCGATGATCAACGCGCAGATGCAAGGGTTCTGCAAATACTTTACCGGCTACTGGCTCTCGATGCCCCTTATCCGCAACGTTTGGGGCCAATTCGGCAACTCCGGCCCGCGAACCACCAACTACGTGGAGGGATGGCATAATGGACTACATAGCCATATGAACGGTCGCCATCCGTCACTAGCCGAGCTCATCGGATTGTTTTAAGTCTCGCAGAATACGACCAAGTTTCGAGTGCGTGCTCTACGCACCAACCCGTTGGCTCTCCCGAAGCCGCAGAAGGCGGAAGTTATTCGCCGCAATACTTTGTTGCACGATGAGATGAACATTTTTATCAGTATTTCATGTCCTCCAAACAGACGTCCTTCCAGGACATTATGAATAATCTAGACCGGATTATAGCAATTGGTGTACTCTCTCAGAAACTCTAACTATTTTCCTGACGCTGATGTGCTAACACCTAGTCGCCTACTTTTTTTATCAACTTTGTGAATTTTCTACTGTTCTTTCATTAAAATACGCCTAACACGATCTAACTGCACGACAACATATATACACGATAACACAATAACAAACGACACGATAATTTAAAATGTTTCGCCGTTTCTTGCGGGAACGAAGAGAGAGATGAATTTAACTAACTTAACTTCATATCGGCAGAGATTGCGGTTAAACAGAGGTTAACACTAGAGACGGGCACAAACGAATTTGCCGTCGAGAAAGATTACGGTAGAATCGGTGCTGAGAAAAGCGGCGACGCCGTAACGCAATTTTCCTCAATTACTGACCGTCACGAATTAAATTCATTTAAAAAATAATGGAGACGTTTTTAGCGATATTTTTTGATGCTGGAGCTATTTTTATCGCGTGAATTTACCCCTTAAGTTGTTTATTTTTCACAATGAGTCGATTTTCAGCCAAAATCGTCGTTGCAACGTTGCTAGCTAATATTTTAATTGAAGATTGTAAAATACTAAAGCTTTTTCGGGCTTTGCTTAGAACGGAATTGGAATCTACGAGATTTTTTACGCTAGCTGTATTCATTTTCGCTCTTTGTAAACTAGATTTAAGGGCGCGGCTTTTAAATTTTAGTTCCAGTACTGAAAATGGCACTTTTATGGCAGTTCCGTGTGTTCTAAGAAAGATTTTAAAAAACTAAAGGCAAATTCGCTTTTGCTTAGAACGGTTCTAGATTAAAGAAGTGATGAGCTTTCATTAGCGCTATAGTCTGAACCATTTAAACGATGTTTAGGGGCGCGGCTTTTGGATTGAAAAAAATTTAGGCTTGTTGAAAAGTTTAAATCCCCTCCAGTCTTAGCACGAATATAGTACTCAAGAGTAGACAAGAAGGAGCTCATTACATGAAGTTCAAGGGGATACGTTCGAATGACGTTATTTTATTGTCAATACTGTCGACAGTCGTTCTTAGTGTCATTTCTTGACAGCTGTGATTTGTTTTCCCCCCTCAATTTCCTTTCCGCTCAGGGTTCCCCGATGCAAATGAGCGCAGTACGCCACAACCAGATTTTCGACCGCTTAACAACGTGTGCGGCCATCAGCGCACCAAAGTTTCAGACGTAAATATAAAATAGTTTCGCATCTATTTTGAAGAAAAGGAGTGCGCAGTTAGACTAATCTCGATATGCTCTATCTGTTGATATAAAAATTATTGACATTTGTGCGTGTTTTTATTTTTAGTGCCCGTCTCTAATTAACACATAAACATTTTTAGGGCAACAGTGATGGTATCCGGTACGGTATAATGTATTCGTGCTTTAACCCTTCTGCAACTTCAAATAAGCCTAAGCCTAAGCCTAAGGTGTAATCGTTTTGCCAAAGACCTCTCAGCGCGCCCACCGCCGCTCGGTTGACCTCTCAGTGCTCTAATCATCCAATTAATTTTTTGATGAGTTAATTGGCTAGCTGTGGACCACTCAGCTCTGTGGACCTCTCAGCTCTATGGACCTCTCAGCGCGCATTCGTGGAGGTGGACATCGATTAGTGTTTAAGGGGAACATGACGGGTGGGATAAATATTGGGTGGTATTTTATTTGGGTGGTCGGCCGGATCACCCAATTCACTCAAATTAAATACCACCCAATAATTTCTCGCCTTACATTAGGCGTCGCTTATAATAATGATAAATCTACCGGTCAATATGCCTGTCAAATGTAACTTACATCTTTTCGCATTTTTGTTTGTATATCTCATCTTGTTTAATTACTTTGTCAAATAACGCGAGGGGGCCAATTTCAGTCTAACGCTTCGGAGGGGGTCACTTTCAGTCAACGCTCTCGAGAGGGGGCTTTTCAGTATAACGTGTTTTGAGGGGGGCTATTTTCAGTCCACCACCCTGAGGGGTCCGTTTTCAATTGTGAAGGGGGCCGTTTTCAATTTTATCCGTTGTTGTTGTCGGTTGGACCAACCGAGCTAAACATTGCGTTATAAACACGCCACACAATAAAATTTCATGGCACATCGCTGCGAGACTCATCTCTTAAGTTTGAACGGTGTATTATGTTTGTGTCGTGCCAAAAACTTTGTTATTGATGTATTGAAAGACGAGAATGAAAAAACAGAATAACAATGCAGTCGCAGTGCGCACTTTTAATAGAGCCGTGTTTATACTCTAAATAACAGCATAAGATGATACCAAATGAACGGAATAAGATTGCAGTTTTATAATGACCTACAACATTATTTTGGCCTAAAATTTTTGACCAACGATCGGAAATAGCTCAACACCACTTCCATTCTGAGTCAGGTCTCCTTTTAGTTTCTGCATATGACTATTTTATGATACTTCTAATCGTTAACTGAACCGCAGAAATTCTAATTAAATATGATATCACTACATTGCTTTATATGACGGTTTGTTAAATGAATATAAGCGGAATAACAAACGAAGAAGACAATGTTAGCGTTTACATGCACGAATAACATATGTTACTTATAAGTACAGGGTGAGCCAATTTTCTATGACCTTTTTTTTTTGAATAAATTTTGTCAAAGTTGTGCTATTTGCCTCTTTCTTTTTTATTTGATTTACAAGTAACTAAAAATTACTTTGGCACCATGTTCAGCTCAAACGGATATCTATGAAGGGAGTTACAAGGGTTTATGTAAGGTATCCTTTTTCATCGAAAAATAGGGTGCGCCAAACGAATTGCAACAACTTGTTTTTTTGCGTGCGCGTAGCGCACGCTATTTAGTACTATGGGCAGAGCCAAAGTGTGGGTGAGAACGTGTACCGTCATGTTTTCGCATGGAAGCAGACGTCTGTAGGCGCTAAAACTGATCGATTCGGAGGTAATTTGGGTCGGTGATTCGAATGGAAGCATTAGTTTTTTACGTATCTCGCTCATTCGCAGGGAATTTCGCTTCGAAAATCGCACTTTTCACGATTTCTCTTGGTTTTTTTTTCTTTTCGAGAGTTGAGCAAATTAAGTAGCGTGGAACGTTAGTTTTGATAGCTTAGCACATTTTGGCATTAGTTTCCGCTCGATTAATCGGCTTATTGGGACAGGAACCGCAAAAAATAAAATCGAACAATTTCGGTGGCATTAGAGCGAGATCGCTTAGAGTGATTACATCTCTAAACGAAGAGGACAATATGTATTGCGTGTAGTACGGTAGTCATTGATTGATTGTGAGTGGTACGGTTGACGCATCGCCAAAGTAATTCGTTATATTGAAAAAAGGCAACTTTTGGAAAAGCGTTCGTATTCCTTCGCCTGCATATCAAATTCACTTCGGCTTTTAATTGATATCAGAATGCACAAAGCCTCTTTTTGTGCAGTTTCTTTCCTTTGTTACAATAGATTTTATGACGTGCGAAGCGTTACTGATAATGCCAATTTCGTAGCCAATCACGTCAGGAGGGGTGGGGCGTGGATATTGGAGCGCGCTAGCGTTTTTGTTTCCTATTCATTTGTCGTATTCCTCTCGCGCGCATGTGCTCTCTTCCTTCTACTTGCTCTTCTCCTTTTTCTCCCACCTCTTTTCACTCGCGCGCTCTCTCTCTCTCTCCTTCCTTCTTACTCTTCCTTTCATTCGCGTTCTCTCTCTGAATAAAAGTAGACTTTTCAACGAACCGAAAGTGATCGTTGTATTGTCAACGCTGCCAACTGGCTCTGAGAGGAAGACGCTCAGAGTTTCGAAGGGCGAAGATGGGTCTTGAAACCTGCCACCATTAGTTTCAAAAGTGCTACCATTGTCTCAAAAGCGGAATTCGAGGTTCTGAGCAAATCGAAAGATCAAAAGTGTCATCAAATGCGCGATAAAGAGCATCGCATTATCGAACTAATGCGCTCAAACTTGACAGAGAAAGCAGCAGTTTTGAACGAATTGTTGCACTATCGATTAAAAATCTGGTGGACCAATGAAATTGAGAGGGACTCGCTTTGCACGAGAGACAAAACTGGTGCGGTCTGATGAAAGGCGTGGGTGGCACTAAGTTGCACGGAATTATGATTCGTTTGATTGACGCAGAATTTGAGAAAGTGCTTTTTGGTTAAGCTTGAGAAAT
>NIUQ01003961.1:0-15308 GCA_002796945.1 Plectus sambesii
TACCGGCCCTAGCCTTGATGTTCATTCCTTTAAAAATATTATTCAACTGAAAACATTCGCGTTTAGAATAACAAGCCTGCTTTAAATGAATCCATTCTATAGAATTCTTATCAGAGCAACTCATAGACTCAGTAGAAGAGTTTTTGACACTATCTCTTCTCCCCTCTCTGATATTCATAGTAACAACAAGCAAGCTATGAGAATATTTGATTTATTAAAGCATTTTACTAAAGCGAAACGATTTTTCACTCATGTAATATCAGCGTATGTGTAAAAAAAAGTAAGGTATACCTGCGCACAAACGAACAGAAAACGAAATGGCTGAATTTGTAATGTCTGTACAGAGCACGAACAATTACTTACGTGGCTTCTCATAACCGGCGTTGGGTTCAGTGTTCGATTTCGTGTAAAGCTTCTTAGTTCCTCCCGCTTGTAACCAGACATCATGGCAGCATATATAAGAATAAGAGCGGAAACTGAACGTGCAAGCTGCATTCGGTCCTCCCTGACATGTGTTGGGTAGTTGAGGCGAGCAAGCAGTGCCATCACCCATTGACGCATCGTATACGATGCCTGTGTCATCTGTTGTCATCCACTTGCTACTGCAGGCTGCAAAGTGCAACTTTTTAGAACAGATTATCATTCCAGCAAAACGTTATCAAAGTAAAATTTTCATCGTTGTTTAATATTTTATTATATTCATAATTATATTTATTAAGATATATATTTGTCTCAATTTTTATTTGTTCATATACTGTTTCAGTTCGTAAATGTTTAAAGAAATTTAAATGTTTCTATGATTGCATTATGTTAGCAATAAACCTTGCACAGAACTATCGTATTATCTCTATCAGTACGGCATACCGTAAAACTTTTCAATCGATCGTTACCCTACCGAGTGCGAGGACGATGCGTTTCACTTTCCGGATTGCATTATAGTACGCTACACGCGCATGCGTTGAATTGCTACGGTAAGCTGTGCATGCGCGTGATTCGTATTATTACGCAATCCGAAAAGTGAGGCGTTTAGGTTACGTATCCCCTGCTGTTCTATTTGAGAGTGCCGCACTATAAGAGAAAATACGAAAACGGGCATTATAATGCTACCAGCGGGAAGCAGCATACCGGGCAATTCGTCTTACACTTTCTTGGACCCCATTTCGTGGCTTTTTCACGTAAGTGCGTCATCTGTACGCTCAGTTTCATCAAAGTTGTGCTCATAGCTAATCCTTGACTAACAAAGTAAGGTGCGAGCAGAGGTGAGCGTAATGCGGTATGAAGGGGGCGTTTCTCCCTTCTCTCCCTCCCGGATTTGAAGCATTGGGGTCTGGGATCTGGGCAGGTAGAGATATTTAAAATTTTTACTTAGGAAACCCTTAAATTTTTTCGCGTGATGGAAGTGATCAATTATCAAAAAAGGGTTATCTATCTAGTCGACGACTTTTCTTTGAGCAAGCCAGCAAAGGCGCACTTATTCAATATCCATAAATCTTGATCCAAGTCCAAAAAAGGCGAAATCGGGCTGATATTACGAAATCTTTCGCTTATTCGGCGAAATTTAGCGAATAGGTTAGCTGCAGTACTCACAAGAGGTACCGTGAAAGAGTGCTCTAATTGACAAGTAAATTAATTCGAAAGCTTGCTTCTTTTTGTTTAAAATTTTGCTTAGGGATTAACGCGCAGGCGATACCTCGTCTTCGAACCTCTGAGAAGATCATGCTGAAAACGATACGAAAATCACAGTATAAAGCAAAATCATACGAGATAACTGAGCGGCTAGTTGATCAGCAAGGATGCCGGCGAACAATAATAGGAGCAGGCGTTCGTACATTTCTCTAAATTTTAACCAGATTAGCGCGAACTGCGTTTGAAATAATCCCGAATTATCTTCCGACAATCATTTTATAAATTTTTAACAATAGAGTGAGGCATTGTTTCGATGTTGAAATTGCTGTTCAAATAAAACTGTGAAATTCCTAAATCGGATGCTATTCGAAATGAATGAATTTGAATACGCTCCTGCTAAATTCCTTTCAAATGACGTTCATTTATTCAGTCGAAATGTCGCCCACTAGTATTTGTTTTCCGGAGCGTCATCAGAGGGCTGTCAATCCATAATTCATCATCCTTTTGAAGATATATTTGAGCAAGATCATTGATCTCTGTCTGACGTCGAAAAAATAAACATCATAGAATGCTGCTAAAGCAGCCAATCGATCAACAAATAATACGATAATATATCCCGTATCCTATTGCGGGTCGGCCAAACCGAGATGGGTTTTTTCGCGTTCTGGTAAGCAGAAGGGCCCCTATAGGAGTTAAATAGACTCCTCACATATTGAAATTTAGTTCATTTAACGCAATTTTATACATTTGGCATTTCTAAAACTATAATGTTCACCATTTCCTTGTCGCCTCGCTTTGAACGAAGTAATGAATCTACTGGTTTGGCACTTCCTTTTGCGACAGTAAAGTAAGATTAAGCAAAAATGGTTATTTCTTAACTCCTTAACACTGAAACTCCAAGTTCGCCACGAAATAATGCTCGGAAATGACTTACATTTTAATTGTTCCACTGCTCATAAATGCGTTAAATACATGTTTTTATATAACGTGTCTAAAACTGCGATTAATCAATGAACAAATATTTTTTAAACTACCAAGCAGGTTAGTGCTGGAAATCTCCATCAAGTCTCACAAATAGTACAGATAAATAAACTTTGATTATACGAAAACTGCGCTATATCCCGCAGGGTACTAATATATGAATTCCTTTTTGCCGCGTCAGCAAACGCATAGTCTCGCCCTTGCTTTCATTTTGTTTCGAAAACTGATTACAGAAACAAGAACTCATAAATCAGAGTTGATTTTCCAAGATTTTATGCTCTTTCTGCAAGACTGAAACGAGCAGTTGCTTTGAAGAGAGTCTTTATCTAGCGAAAAGAAGCTGACTGAAATATAATAATACTTAAGAGGATCATGGAAAAATTGCTATTGCATTTGTTCATGTAATGTGTTGTTTGCTTTTAAGTTTTAAATAGCTTTTCTCAAGCTGAGTTTAACGCACGACAGTTCATGCGCTTTGTGGTAGACTGATATGGAGGAGCGACTTAAACAACTAACTTTTTACGTCAAAGGTTAAGTAACTGCAGCATGCCACGTTTGTCATTGACGCGTTGGTAGAGCAAGCTAAATAAACAGGATCATATAGCTGAGCCACCAATTTGAGAACAAATATGCGCTTTCAGCAGACCGGTAAATAAAGCTCATTTGCGTCATGCTGGGGCTATTGTGTAATGTTTGCTGTCTTGAATACTTCAAGATTCTGCTTTCTACAACCAGGGAAAAATACTTCACTCATAAAAATTTTAATCATGCCGTCAAACAAAATGAAGAAAGACAGAATTGGCAGTTCTTAACTATCATATTTTGAACAAAGAGCATCATATCCTCTAGCGATCAGTAATGTTTCTCAAGGGCCAGTGTGAGCCATAAGCCAAAGAAACAGTGCGTCTGTGTGAACCGCATTTGCGCTTGTCTCTACTACTGCCGTGGTTTATCATGCATGTCTCAATGTGAGCTTTTCTCACAGCATTCATGGTTAAGTCTATTTATTAATCAATACAAAAGATGCCAGTTTTTAAGCTTAATACATTAACGAAAGAGCCCGTTTACTTTTTGCCGAAGAAATTGTAAGGTACACAACGACAATCACTGAAGATGTTGTTGGCAAAATTGCGGCAGCCGCCCTGACAGCCGGGGGGCAGCACGCTCAGATCTCTGCATTGTTTCAAATTGAAGTCCCAGCCGCAGCCAGATGCCTAAAACAGCAGAGAAAGTTGCCCGTGATTCAGAAGCGTGTACACGACAATATTTGTAATATTATAAAAGATTCTCACTAAAATTTTAGGCAAATGCGAAAATGCGAAACAACGTTCGTCATGCGTTGTTTCGCAATATTGTTTTTAATGTCGCATCACTGCGCGCAACCAGGATTTAGTTATTGACTTTTTAGGCTGGATACACGCTGGCCAATTGATCGATGCCAGTGACGTAGACGGGCTGTATTGCGTTTTATAAAAAACAGATCAAGCAGCCAGTCCTGACTGCTCCAAAACCGCCTTTACTTGTGACTAAGCTTGAATTTCGTTATTTTCGCTTTTTGGGTTATTGTGAATTTTAAGTTTGTAGTTCTTGCGCATACTTGCTCTTTGTACTGCACTGAATCTCACCTGAAAATTGTCTTTATTGAGAATATTTCCATCGCCGACATTGGAGCCGCCAGTATTCCAGCCGCCGTTTTGTCCATTAGGCCAACCGCCCGATCCTCCACCACGCCAGCCGCCCATACCGCCGTGTCCTCCCCATCCACCTGAAGTATATTAGTTTTTAAAAAGTACTAGTAAGTAAAGTTGCGATTGTATTGACCATTTGCACCAGTCTGAAAAACTGTATGTAATAACAAAGCTGCATTGTTATCGCTCATTTGGTTGCAATACATATGAGCACAATGCAGAAAAGTGAATGAATATTTCCGCTTAAGTTTTACATCAATTTTATGACACAGGCTCCCGAGAAAAAATACCATCGCCCCTCTAAGCAATACTCGGTTCCTCTATGCCTATCTCGCTAAATTACTTTGTTACTTTGATTTATTATTTAACAGTAAATTTGAGGATTCGCAAGTCTAAAAGCTAAAACATGAATCACTCATATGCCTGCATCACAGCCTATGATTGATTGAAATTTTTGGCTCACTCTACTGTATTGTGTCACTCTCACTACATTTTTTAGATTTAGGCAACATGAAAGATATTTTACATTATTTCTATTTTGATCGATTTGTTGATGTTGATTGTAAAAAGTAGCATTAAACGCATTCGCAGGCCCACCGCCGGGATGACGTCATTGATATTTTGTACCAACGCGTAGTACGCTGGTTTATACAAGTTCACAACTGTGACGCGGATTTATACTAATTCTATAACTAACAGTACGTATTTTATGATAATTTTTCTTGCAATTATATTTTCCATGTTACAATATTTGCAATGTCGCAATTTTTCGAAACACGAACCAAACTATTCGTTGTTCCTTTTTTGTTGTATCATTTAAGTGAGCAATGATTTTGCTTGCGCTTAATTAAAAGCTTGATTGAGCCCCAAAAGTTTGCTACAACCTCAATCATTAATAAAATTATTGCTGGAATCTTTTAAAAATCAATAGAATATAAGTGAAACATAACTTTTAAACGCGTAAATAGCTACCTCGCTTTTCATTACTCGATTGAGTCATTTGCTGTATATTTGCATTTAAACTTCTACTTTTGCTTCAATTTCATTAGGAATGATTCGAAATTTCATACCCATTGGTCGCGGAGCTCCGCCGCCCCATCCTCCTCCGTTCCAGCCACCACCCCAGCCCTGTGCGGCTGTCAAGGTGAGACCAATGGTCAGCAGAAAAACAGTTGTGATCGAATGCATTACAACTGAAAAAATGAGCAGTAGTTACGTGTGCGACGAACTAATTTTAATATCAAGTCGAAAAGCGGTCCTGCACAAACACTAACTGGCATAAATATTGCGCTACGAACAACAAAATTCACTTAGTAATATCTATGAAAAGGTTATCAAGCTAAGACGGTGTCCCCTAATACCTATAGAGACAAGCTGCATCAGATGAGCCTACCTCTCGTCACTCTCTTAAACACTAGAAAAGCTGAATATTCTTATAGTTCAAATAAATGTTTACTGGTAATACTAGCCTGACGGTAAATATTTACGAGCCCATCAGTAAATATCTATTGAAGATAGTGCCTAAATTCTCTCTCAAAGGAAGGGCCTCAAGGGAGGTGTTTGTTCGTCTTCGCCAAATTCGTCAGAGGAGGTCGTATTTATAATTGGTCGCTGTGGTGTGCACGCATTTCGTTCTCTATTTTGCGCAATAAAACGAGCGCCCACGCTCAGTTATTGTGCAGAACTAGTTTCTCACGACAGATATCATCAAGTCTTTCAAGTTTCCTTCGAAAGTGCACAGCTTCCCACTGTTTGAGCAGTGAAGTACTGGGCGGCGTCCGTGGCGAGACAAAACGATATTGCTAAAAAAACTGGGAGTGCACTACGCTTTACAAATTCAAATTTTTTGTTCCTTGTGTAATCTATATAATAATATATTTTGCATGTGACGAGTTGGAAAAGCATCTTGGTGACGTAAGGGCGATACTGTCTCAATGGGAACGCGATGGAGAGAAGGTTAGGCTGACATGTACTCCGTAACTATTAAGCGTATCGTTGACATGTTGTCCAAACCGTTGGAACTAATTCCACAACCCGACGAAAGAGTATCTAAACTTATAACAGACATGTGCATATGAAGTGCTGGAAGAATATAATTCTATGGTGCAAATTCATGCTCATGTCAGACTTTTACTCAAAACTTGCGATGCACGATTGACTGCAGGCTGTCTGCAACGACCATTTTACTATTCGATTTCAAACAGCACAACCTTCTGAATCTCATCTTACTGTGTTATTCTTTAGCGAGAAGTGCTATTGTTGTTAGAGCGCGATGATTTCGTCATACGTTCACTCACGCATCACCGATTAACGTCAGAATTGAATCCACCCACAGTGATTTCTGGTGCGAAACTGGTCATGAATAGGGCCCGTGAGTCCTTCGACTTCCGTCATTTCATTCGCCAATTGGAGTTCAACAAGGAGCATCTTTTAGATTCCTCAATAGTTGAATTAATGCATTTTCTCCTTTGCGCTATAATGAGTTGTAATCTTTGGTGCGTCGAGGGGTTCGTGAGATCAAAATAGTCGATATTTTAGAAAAAATAACAAGTAAAATGGCTCCCAGCTCAGAGGCTCGTATGATCATTCTTAGCATAAAGTCCTGAGTACTGTAATTTGGCTAGGTCGAGTGATATTTAAGGCACATCCACGTTAAAATTTGTCCGGAAGTGCGCTTATACGGGACATTTTTTTTCATCTCTATTTATCATGTAAAGGATGCTATGCAAGCCAAGAGGTGCGCCACTTTTCTGGCCTCACCACTCATATTATGCTTCATTATTCCGCTTTGGGTGAAGCCCACAAGTGTACTGATGACAATGAGTAGAACGAGATAGGGTTGCAAAGTCATAAATCTTCATTCAGTTGCAAACAAAAAGATATCTCAAGGAAATAGCGAGCATTTCAATAGTATCAAGCGATTTCGCCAAAACGAGATACTAACAAATGACCGAATCAATCCATCGACACAATCGTCGGACCATCATCTTGCTCAAAGTCCCACTTGAAGCGCTTCGTGAGGTATGATTTGAATTTGCGCGCTTTCTCCCTGAGCACAGGATCAACGCCATCAGTGGTGTCAACGTTCGAAAAGAAATTCGCTAACGTGATAGTCAGAAAATTGTTGCGCGACACAATGTCAACAAAAAAGTCCTCGGGACATTCTTTCAATTGAAAGTGTAGCGTCATTAAAAAGTCCATAAATAGTTGACGACGAGAGACGAGCGCCTCATGGCAACTGCATAGAAGACGAACTAATCGTTTCCAGTGCTCGAAGCTTTCGTAGATCTGAAATGAATTACTTCAACCAACTCGTTCTCTACACACAATTAATCAAATATTGCAGCGATCGCAATGCAAACGACTATTACATGGACTTTCATCATAACTATTCACTTTTACATTCAGTTTCGTCAATCGTGCATTTGATTTTGTCACCCTTGCACCCAATTTCGTCATCCCTGCATTCGATTCGGGCGCAAGTATGGCAAAAAATGAATGAAAATATGACAAAACTGAATGTACAGATGACGATATGGAATGTAAAAGTGACGTATTAGAATGAAAGATGGTATAATATACATCAAAAGAAGGCCAACCTGTCCCATGAGGAAGCAGACGAAGGCAAACTGCAACTCGCCAAGTAGTTGCTTTTCATCGCTAAACTCGGTCAACAATCGTTCCAACTGTGCACTCGCGTCCATAACCATGCCAGCGCGCTCGGAAGCGCTGAGCTGCTGAAAAGTATGGCGACTTGAAAGTATCTGTGAAAAATATGGCCACACAGCGACTTTGGCCTCTTGGATAATACCCAGAACTTTTAGCCCTCCCCCCAACTACTCTAAGCTTTCCTTGACCAGCGCAAAGTGCGGCGAGTCATTTTAACACCCCTCTCCTTTGCCCAATGAGAAGGACTCTCATCGTAACTCTTTAACTCAGCAATTCATTTCGTCACTTCTGCATTCAGTTAGAATGCCAGTTTAATGAATTTAAATGCTAAGTTGACGAATTGTGATGAAAGATTCTCCATGAACTATATAAACTCCAAATAATAACGTGTTCCAATTAACCCAAGATAAAAAATTTTAAAATGCAACCAACCAAAATAGGTATTCAAGCGTGAATCAAAATAAGTACCTGTCGCTCAGGAATGGCGTGAAAGCGCAGATCGTATCCAGGTCGAATTCGCATAATTGGCAGGCCTTGCGAATCGGCGAATCGCAGTCTGGTCGGGTGCTGTCTAAATAATTTAAACTGTTAAAAGAAATCTCATATCATGTACTTCAGCTAAAGTCATAAGTTGTGGGTAGTTTCTAGTATTGCGTTAATTACAGCATTAGCTATAGAACGCGTGATATGACACCTGTCCAATATATTAATCCCAACGAAACCCTTTTTTCTATGTACAAGATGGGCCAAAGGACTGCCTTAGACTTACCATATATTATTTTACTGCAGCAATAATAACCAAAGACGAAATGGAAATTTAATAAACAATTAATTAGTAATCTATTTTATCCGATAGCAATAAAAAGTTTAACCATTCCTACTTACTCAGGACACTAAAATGGATTCGCTCGTATTAATATTTCAGTAAAAGGTTAAATATAAAATTAATGCGTATAACCTACAAGATACACTAAGCAAGTATCCGCAGTAAAATAAAATCATTAAAAGAGGGCCTTCAGTCACTAACCTGTCAACAGTATTTGAATTTCGCGCCACTTCACTAGTAGCCGCTTCCATCAACTCAGTTTCCATGGTGACCAGCTCAGCCTGCGAAGTGATGCGACCGCTGAGGGGGCAAAGTTGTTCAACTAAAGGGCCAGTCATATGCGAGCTGAGCGCGAACCAGGAGCGATAGGTATCGAAGGGATATGGACCGAGAAACGGATCCATTGACTGGAGATTCGAGCGAAAGCGCGAGATCTAAAATTTACATATTTGAATTTACTCAAACAGTTATCCAGTTTTTGAATAATATAACATAACATCGAGAAGAACTAAAACGCTTGCGTCGGTAAAGGCTTTTCAAGCAAACCTGCGGTTGAAATGATATGATATGCTGGATAACAGAAATATGAACGATTCTGCAATGCGTTTACAGTTTTTAGCTTTTTCCGATTCTGTTAATTAAAAATTTTCAGTGAGAGTCATGCTGTTTTGCGAACAATCACAACGAAAGCAATTGTCATCGAAGCGACACACGATATGCTTAAATACTCAAATATTTACTTGATTTACAAAATTAGGCGGTGTTAAAACTAAGCAAAAATTTATTGTAAGTATTTCAGTAGTCTTGTATTGCACACTTTCGTTCTTAAAAGCCTAATTTTTCGCAAAAATCAATCTGGTGGTTGAACTCTCAGAAACATGTAATCGTTTCAATTCACACGAATTAAAATGATAAGCGAATACACTTAAGGCCACTTTCCTTATGCAAGTAATGTTAATTGTTTTAAATATAAAGAGATGACCGATTCTAAGTAATAAAGTAACAGTACTAAGCAATATTGCCCTACGGCTAGTTTGTAGCTATTTTTGTATCACGCATGTCATCATAACGTTAACCTCATGCGAATCTCAATCCAACTACTAATATCGCATTGCACGACTGTAACTTAACTAAGCGATCAGTAGCTGGCCCGTTAAATGTTCTTTTTCTTGCCAATATTTTCAAAGATTCAATACTGGCAGAAGATGGCAATGCGTTGCGGATGAAAAGAGCAAACGCTTAGAGCAGTACGATAATTAAGCTCTCCGCGAAACCTTCCACACATACAGACGCCTGATTAGGGAATGGAGGTAAATTTTGTATGGCGATATACCGTATATGCTAAACATAGCGTACTGGTATTTGGCACTTGTGAAAAATGACTGTATAAAAATATTACAGTTGATTTTGTTTAAAGTGGTATTTCGCTGATACCGATCATTTCGAACAGTCCCGAAAGTACGAACATAAAAGAATTTAACTGTACCTCCTCTTCATCAACCGTCTCCATCGACAAGTCTTCAATCTTCTTGTCCCACTTTCTGACAAGCACTTCTTGCGGCTTAAAGTCGTGGAAGAATCCTATGCGAGGCGCCCGACCGCAACTGTAGTAGATAAAGTGCACGCCTGGAGGGATCATTTTCAATCCCCTAAACTTCTCGCCCACTGTCCACGATTTGTAGTCAACGCCAAACTCTGCGCTCTCAGGAAAGTCCAGGAAGATCTGTGAAATATGACAGGATAGAAAGAATTGCGAATGGAAAGGAAGAGAACGCCTGATGAAACTGGACAAAACAATAGTGTAATTCTGCTTTTACATGCACTTTGAAAGACAGGCGCTCAACTTGAGCGTTATCATATTGTAAACTGCCCATAAAATGATTACAGCATCTGCGAGATTGATCAATCGCCGCAGATTAATTGGCAGCTGAGATCGGCAGAGGGAAGATGCTTTCGCTATCTTTGGAAGGAAAGAGGAGACGGATTCAGTGTTCAAGTATAATTTATGAAAACCCATAGGAAGTTAGATCCAATTAGGCTTTGATCAAGAACATCCATCTTGACCCGGAAACCTCTAACGCGTAATTAGATGAATTTCGCCACGCTACATCCTCCCATTATAATAGTGTTACGAAATATATGAGAAAAATAGTGATAATGTACCAGAGTAGCTCCTTGCTCGAATAACTGGCGCGCCAATTCTTGGGGGATGTCCATTGAAGTCGGAATGGGAAACGATGACGAAGAACTCGCCATGTCGCGTCCAATTTTTTCGTCAAAAAAAAGGCTGTATCGCAATGAAATTGCCAACAAATAACGTCGCAAAACAAATATTAAACCTCTTTTCTTCAACGAAACGAATTCAAACGAAATCACTATTATCAGTTCCTGACAATAATTAATAATGAACTCTTGTAATGACCATTTCAAACATGTGAGCTAAAAGTACTGTATTACGCGCGTAACTGATGAGAAGATTTTCCAAGTTTTTTGAACAAGTTGATCGATTTGTGCAAGCCAAAGGTTCCTTTCATAAATACTGACTCGTTCCTATTTACTTTCCTCAACTGCATACTGGAAAGGGAATGAAATGTCTAAAACTAGCATCGTTCTAACTTTTTCAAAGCGTTAATGCTAGTAGTTTAATGTGTCAAGTAGACTGATTAGGGATTGCAGAGCAAACTGTGCATTACTTATAGTGTATTTAATTAATGGATAAGATCATATTCGCTAAATGATTGAAAATTCATGCTGAGTAAATATTTTTCTCTTGGCTCCCGCGCTAATCATGTTGACGTTTGTTCGTGTACCTGTACAAATCTGAATTATAACCCGTCACTGCTATTTGCTAAACATTGCCATTAGTTTATTGACTTTCACAACCGAAGAACAGCTTCATTTTTTGAGCATATCAACAGATTTCGCGAACGATCGAATGAGTAATCACAGTGCGAATGACGCTAATTGCAAAACTGTTGATGTCAGCTTAGCGTACATTGAAATCTTGCTATGCAACCTGCGAGTTACTCAGCGAACATTCGCAACCTTCCAAAGTCAAATTGTGTATATCTTCGCAACAAATGACAAGAAATTCAATTCAGACAGATACAGTGCGAATGACCGACTTTTACAACAGATTGAACCGTGCTCATAATCATAAACTGTTCACCAAAGAGGACCCAAGTTATACATCGAGCGTTTTGCTCAGAAAAACACCTACAATTCATATAAATCCGATCAAATGTGATATTATCCTTTCCGCGCTAATGCATTTAGAGTCAGCTACATAGCGCACTGTTAATTGCAATTTCTATAGTCAAAGTGTGATTTTCTCCTTTAACCAGTTTCAAACGATTTCGGAGAAGTCGTCATAGGCGTGCAACGAGATTTCGACACCGAATTAAGATTCATATTGGATTATTACATGAGCCCGCTATTACACTAACTTAGCCGCACTCTTTACATCTCTGCTGTCTCCAATTCACAATCCCTCCACAGTAAGAACTGGGTTGTCAAGTGTGCTGAAGCGACGAGTGGGGGCGAGGCCTGATGGATTTTTCGTCAGCCTGGCACCCACCCTACTTGGCACATTGACATTACTTGTTTTTCGCAGCTTCCTTGGAATCATGTTGCTCCAGAGATCAAAGCTGAACACGGGCAGCAAAACGGCGCTTGTCACAAAGGTGCACGTATACACGATCTGAAATGTATTATTTTTAAGTTAAGAAGTAACAAAATGATACGGGCTATGGTTTGCGATGTATCATATATCCCCTCCCTAAAACTTTCGAATTTCTTGGCGATATATTCAGGGTCATATCACAATGTGTAATGAAAGTATTACCAAGTATCACTTCTCCTATTCTTGTACTTTACATATGTTGAAATAAATTTTCATATACCAAATGTTCAGCGTCAAACTGTTCAAGGCCTCTTGTGGATAGAACGCACCTTCACATATGCCCACGCTTCGCTGTTTTTTACTTTCTTGAGACATTGGTAACAGTGCCCCAGCCTGATCCACTCCGGGTGAAGTTTTAGACGAGGAATATATTTTTTCCAACTCTATAGATTGCGTTCACTTACTCACCTTCTTTCATTAAATTTGATTATGTGTCATTTTTCAAGACAATATGAGGCATTAACTATGTAAAGCATATATTGCACTATTTGGAAATAAGACATCTCTATACTGCACGGCGGGGCATATGTGAGGATTTAGTAACATCTTTTGTAACTCTTGAATATGATGTAATATCCAACTGAGAAGCCAATACAACCCTAACCATACGAAATAAACTTTGTATTTTGAACTTATAAGTATGGCTGTATCCTTTAGTATTAAAGTAGAATCACGAACCTGAACAAAGAGCCGAATTGTTTTGCTACTGTTGCGTATCTGAGAAAACAGGATGGCTTTGAAAGCGTACAGAGTGAAGACAATCAAAAAGTCGACAATACAGTAGGCCAGCAGTTTTCCCTCACGGCTCTTGCGTATGCTGCTCTTTCGAAACTCGCATACGCATCCCAGATAACACAACAATGTCAACACACCAACTGCTATATTGACTGCATTTTGATAAATGACATAGTTTGATGCTAAGTAAGAACAAATGTCTTGGGAATAAAAGCCGTACAGCGAGATATTGTGATTGACGAAAGCGCTAACTGGCCAGACAATGTGCGTCACTCCTATTTCCACGCCAACCGCTATCCAGATCAGGCAACAGAAAATTATCACCATTTTTTTTGTGAAAAATTTTTTGAAAGTGCTATGAAAGCGAGCCGAGAAGAAACGAACCATCGCGATGAAAAGAAAGTGGAACAAGACAGGTCTCGCAAAGACATTCATCACGATACTGTAGATTTTAGAATCCTTCATCAGACTCGATGGTCCTACAATGATATCAACAGCGAGCCATATATTATTCAGGAGAAAGCCAATGTCACCAATGCCTTGTGAGAAGAAGATGACAAAGATAGGTAGTTTCTTGAGCACAAAAAAGATGTTCACAAGAACAAAGCAGTACCAAATAAGAGCAACTATTGACACCCCTGCTATGATTCCACCGGCGAGTCGGTCCTCTGAATCGCTTCGGACGATTGTGTCGGGTTCTTCGAAAGTACAAATGTCGTCTCCACTGTCCATTTCTTCAATAGATTCCGTGTTAGTTATTGCACAACCGCCACAGCCTGAAAACCGCTCCGAAATGGATGGAGGAGTTAGATAGCCGCTCTCCCCACAGCTACGAATCATCGCTGAGGCCGAAAACTGTCATCTTCTGGCCATCTCGTCAATAACCTTCGAGACGCCCCTGACAAGAGAGGGGGAACAAAGCGGGATAGTATCACCTCCCAGATGTGGCGCCTGCCGCTTTTAACGTTTTTACAAACACATTTGGGGTACTCATCTTTACAGCGAGCAGATAAGTAGTGAACGGGGCTCGTTTTGACATCGCACGCTATAAAAAAAAGAACCGCAAAGAGAGATTTGATTACGGAACTGATTTTAGCGGCGCGTTTTCTAAAAGAAAAGTCCGCAAGTTACGTGAATAAATTTTGACGAGAATGTGCCTACCTCGTCCTCCATCAAGTCAACAACACACGCCAATTTTTGCTGACGGCGCAAAGAGGATAAATTAGACTTGCGACATTCTTACACCCGCCTTATATCCCTCTCATGCCGCTGACAATATCACTGATATCTTAGTTAATCTTAGTCACCAGAAGTTTATGGTAGCGTTACAAATGTTTCATTTTCTTGAACAAACCTTACTATTTCGACGTTCGGTGATGAGATTTGAAGGCTTTGAAAGACGATGTCGTGTGAGATCAACAGATGTATGAGCGAAGTAACTCTTTAGAAATGAGAGACACCGTCAGAGTTGGCTGGCTCGGATTAGACTGTCCTTAATAAGAGAAGCTTGCTCATGTAGGAATTTTGTTTTGACTAAATTTCATGCAAATTAGTTCGACGAAGTGCGCAAAAGCGTCATTCCACCTACGCTCTTGAAGTTCGGAGCGGTGCAGTGAAATTAGCAACATGTTTGACAAGATCTGCGTGAAAATTCTACCAATATAAATGTGATGTCTGTCCAAAACGCAAGTATGACGAATGCCTTCAGTTGGAATGCAGATACGGGTGGTATATACCCAACATGATAGCTATTGAAGAGGGACGCTTTAGTAGCAACGAATCCATTTCTTTCTAAATGCTTTCCTTTGTTTTGGATGAAAATATTGATGAGGACTGCAAGTAATGTTGTTAAGGAGTAAGTATTTTTGCACTCCACAGCCACCCCTGGGCCCTATTTCACTAAAGCTCAGATTCGGAAATGTGTGATAAGTTGGCTGAGCGTCATATCTTAGATACGAGGTCATGCACGGCTCAAGTGTGCTACTCAGCCAACTTATCACACATTTCCGAATCTGAGCTTTTGTAAAAATGGGCCCTGTACATGCTCATTGTTAAACAATGCGCTCCGAGCATTTTTGAAAGAAAAAGAGCAGCCAATCAG
>NIUQ01003962.1:0-15308 GCA_002796945.1 Plectus sambesii
CACTCGGCGAACGGTTCGCGTTTTCCTTTGTTCACTGACGGATTGACAGGACAGGAGGCTGAAAATGATGAAGATTGCTGTAATCGCGATGATGATCGCCGTGACGGTAGCAGTACCATACCAGCCGCTCTTCAAAATTCGCCCGCGTCAGACAATGGTAAAAGTTGTTGCTTTTATTGCTATGTTATTGCATCAGCAAAACTGTGTGGCGAAAAAGACAATCAGTGAGTATACTTGTCAAATATGAGCAAGCTGATACTTATCCAAATGAAAGTAAAGAAAGCCCTTGCTTGCCTAAAATCACATCCCTTCACGAGTCTTTTATCAATAAGCTCAAAAGATTTTCAAAAACTAGAGATGGGAGAAATTCCATGGAAAATAGATGCAGCGCTTTTTTTCTTTCCTTAAAAATAAATTCAAAGCTTGTTGAAAACAAAGCTGAGAGAGTAATATGTTTGATAAATCGCAAAATGTTGTGAAATAATCTCTGCCGATGGTTCTGAGATAAATTAGCTCGTCGCATAAGTGCGTTTAGATATGAGAAATGAAGCTCGGCCAAATGAGCTTAAATCTCAGCGGCTGTTCAGTGAAAAGCCCATAGAATAGTTAATGGCAAAAGTGAGATATTTCTAGAGCCCACCGCCGTGCAATCTGCCACCATTCACAGCTAAGCTACCAGCAGATATCCAGTTGGAACTGCGCGCGATTTGGTCGACATACCGCGAAGGGGACAAGGACTGCTCGAGCCAACTCGAGGACACGAAGGAAATCCTGGATAACCTGCCTGCTCAAGCTCGTCTCAGTCTGCGACCGAAGAGCCCGCCAGGAGCCATGTGCGGCGTTCCGCCGTTCATCGTTAGATTGACTCCTGAGAACCAGCAGATGATCAAGAGCATCTGGAGAGACTACAAGAAGGTAACGCTAGCAATTATACAGCTGTGATGCGCCGGTGCCGAACTTTAATGACCCTGCAAACATCTGAACGCTTGAAAATGTTCAGTGTCACAGTTGGTATCAGTATTCATTCAGTACGAAACTTAGGTCACTCTTGTCTGAAAGGAACATATTGCAGTTTGTTTCAAGAGTGTATTAAACGCTGCTTTGCGGTACATTTATTTCAGCGTATAACATTTCCACCTTGATAAGAACAAATTTCGAGTCAAATCGATATGAAAAATGTCCTCTTTGATTTGGAAAGTGCTCTTTTTAAAGTGGATATGATATAATTATTGCAGATTATTGAAACAGACCTCTATCCCCATTTCATGTACTGTTTATTATATTTTTGCAATCTACAGGGGACCGACTGCATTGAACAGCGCGAAGCAACGAAAGTGGCTTTCGAGAATCTGCCAGAGTCGGAGAAGATGGCGCTCGCTCAAGGACCAATTGTGCCACAACAGAAGCAGTGATTTGCTACAGAAATACTTGGATTATTTTCGGTTCAGACCATTGTTTCCATTCATATATTTTGTCTTTACACTTCTCTGATAAGCATTTCCACGAATACACTTGCAACTCTAAAAATAATAACTTTGTCCACAATCGACGACATATCTTTGCTTTACTGGACGATGTTTGTTCCTCTCTGCTACACTTCATATACATGATGATATACAGTACGAGGTGGTATGCAGCTATGTACCGGAGCGTTCTCGGCCTGAGTTCCAGTGCGTTCCTTAAAGCTGCCCTAGATAAAGAACAGATTGATAACATCAAGCATGGAACGAAAAACGCAGTCGTGTAAAGAATAAGACAATAGAAAGCATAATGTAAACGTTTTTAGGGGTACTACTCAGATTTCGCTCATTTCAAACTTTACTTGTGACACGAAATGACTCTCTGTTAGAGTTAGAAAACGGCGAAATGGCCTTCAGGCCACGAAGGTATGGTAATGGCAATATGAGTGGCAGAAGGTAACCACCTTACGACAATATACTGTAAGCGGGGATGGTTGAACTCTGAGCATAAACCATGCCTCAGAAAAGCGCTATTTTTGAGCGCAAATATTAAACATAATATGACAGACAGTGGGACTAGTGATAGAGGGCTGCTGCGTCGGCTCAACAGCATGCGCAATCGGAAATTTCGACAGGTTTCTCATCTTGTTTGTCGAGCTGCTGCAGGTGGAGCGATACCGTGCTGACTGCTTGATCGGGACGAGGGGGAAGTGATGGCGAAGCGACAACTATGACACCTCGACTATGCGCGTAACCTCCGTTGTC
The DNA here is from genome assembly GCA_002796945.1 of Plectus sambesii. Lineage (NCBI taxonomy): Eukaryota > Metazoa > Nematoda > Chromadorea > Plectida > Plectidae > Plectus > Plectus sambesii. The sequence continues at coordinate 2,226 of NIUQ01003962.1, forward strand.
CCCCTTCCACCGCGATCATCTCCCTAAAGTGCTATGCCTCTCGCCTTTCCGCCTTACTTGGGCAATGTGCTTTTCCAACTTGCGCTCTTTCGCCTCTATCTACTGAATAGTGTTAACGATTCCTTGAACAAGTACTCTGGGATCTTTGTAAAATCTCTCAGCTCTACTCAGAGATTACAATCCTTAGCCTGGGACTGTCACTGGCAGAATATGCTGACAGCAAAGCGATGGCAGAGACGCACGTGTGGTGATGCAGACGGAATGGAACTACGACTAATACATATGTATGGAGAAATGGACAACTCGCGAGTTGCCATGTAATCTATGAATGGTTAACTTGTAAGCAGTCGATTATAAAAGATCAGAACAGATGCACTATGGATGAGAGACGGTAATACTGCCCAAGTGTGTTAGCTGAAGGCGAGTTCTTAATCGTTGACGATATGTCCTTCAACGACTGCGCCAAGTTGACACATTAATTCCAAAGAGCGACTATCTTTTTCTTTGAACTTCTGCTATCCTTCACACCTTCCTCAGATCTGTGATTTTTGCGTGCTTCAGCCCAAGACGAAGCAATGAATATCAGTATGTCTCATTTGCTGGAGCTAATAAAAGGCTATGATATTCGCACAAATTTAAGTTTAATAATTCAGCTAAATTTTACATTCGCACGAAAGCGATAATAATTCGATCGCAGAATATTCAATAATCTGATTTTCGTAGCTGCATTTATAAGCTTTAGCGTACAATATTTACTGGTCTGGTATTGGTGCAGAGGACAACACTCGCTGCTTCCTCTTCCCCGATTCACTCCCATTCTTTGATTTTGCTGCTCACCGCTTCGGAAACATTTACTTTAATGAAGCAGCATATTTGTCAGGATTATCACTACATTTGCTAAAGAGAAAGCAATAAAGTTGCTGAAACCACTTACACTTTCTCTTAAAAAATTTCGTGCTCTTGAGCGCAAAAGTATTTTCGGATTAAATTTTTCGTACCGAAAAAACAAAACTGACAGGATTCGTAAGAAAAGGAGACATTTGACAGGTAACAGGAGCGCTTAGATTTGGTGCTACTATAAACAAATGCTTTCAGTTCGCGTCCACGTACCTCAAAAAATGCGTCAACGCAAATATTTAAAAGCCGAAGCTTTTCTGTACGCACAAAATAAATGGCGTCATTGGATAAGGCATCAAGGTGTAACTGTCGCTCAATGTTTGCTTCAAATAAAGCACTAGCTAGCACCAAAGTCATTAGCATGTAGAAAATATTAGATCAGCAGCCGCCCAATATCGCCGCCATCTACAACGCGAAAAATATCAGACGTCAGCAAGGATATAAATGAGCATTGAAGCCTGCAAATTTTGTGTCCATTTGCATTTACTTGCATCCGCGTTGCATATTGCCTCAGCTTACTGTAACTAACGCCTATATTATGATGCGCGTCAAAATGACTACCACCATTTTCTTCATTGCTTTTGCTTCATTTACTCAAGCTCTCATCGATCGAGATCGAGAAGTAAGATTTGCTTGATGGAATACTCATAACTTGCTTTGCTATTCGATTTGGCCCAAGTCACGAATTATCCCCTTCACACATAACTCAAAGACATCTTTTTGAAATGGACTGTAATATAAATGCTTCAAAGTATGATAAAAACACCATGTTTTAGCTTGAAAATCGTCGCGGTCGCTGCAAAATGCCAATCTTTACCTTTAAACTTCCGCAGAACGTTCGGTCCGACCTGCAGAGAGTCTGGTCCAGTTACACGGCAGGTGACGACTGCACTGCACAACGCTTCGCTACGAATCAAATTCTAAAAAAGCTACCTGACGATATGCAAGAGCGCCTCTTCGTCAACAAGAAAAACGACAAAGCGCTTTGTTCCATTCCACCATTCTTCGACAAACTGCCTCTCAGCGTACAGCAGAAGCTCTTTGACATTTGGTCGGATTATGTCATTGGAGAGGACTGCAATACACAACTGCAGAGCACTCGAATTGTGCTCGTATCGATCAGCAGTGAACAGTGGCAGGATTTGCGTCCAAGAGCGGCCGTACCGTAAAATATCAACGAACTCCGTTTTCAACAATCTGACCAGCGATAATCGATTTTTTGTCTCGCATCTATTGTTCCTTCGTTTGATGCATAATTAGCGAAAGTTAATTCTGCATAGTCAACGGCTTGGCCGTACTTTCTTTTGTTATGCCATAAACGTTTAGTCGGAATTTTGAAAAGGCTTACGAAGCTTATCAATAAATTCGTGCTGTTTGCTATATCCAATAGAGAACAAATTAGCGTGCGATACCCAAGCACGAAACGTAATCATTTAAAAGACAGGATAAAGATTATGAGGGATCGGCTTTGTACTTCTTCTAAACGAAACTAATGCGATCCGATGAACGACACAGCTGATGCTTAGTTGCACAAAATTCTGATTAATTAGATTGACGCAATATGTGAAAAAGTGCTATTAAGGTTAAATTTACTGTCGAAATGTGAAAAAAGACCACTTCTGTACAGTAATAAGCAAATTCTCAGTAAACCTGTCCAATTGTAACATGATTAAAATTGAAAGGGAGGAAAACTTTCATTCTGTTTGCTTTTGTGGTGCCAAGCGAATGGTTATTGTCTAAAAGCATGGGTCAAAATGTTTTATTCAATCAATTAATGATCGCTGATAACATTCACACTCTCCTTATTGAAAAATACTAACATCTACAGGAAACAATCAATTGGAAATGGCTAGCACAATTAAACAATCCATGACATTAATCAGTTTCATCATAAGTCCTGCATGTATGCATGAGAATAATGACGTATTATATAGACTCTATACACCATGCCACAGTAATTTGAAATAATATGATTAAATATATTGTTGTCGCACACTATAACACTTACGGGCACTCTTCCTCATAAAAAGGCGTCTCTCAAATATAGATAACGATGACAAGGCATTGCAACCGGTCAAAAGTTATTTACATAATTTTCCTGTTATTTCTCAGTCTGGCCATGAGCTCTATCTGTGGTTTGAACCACCGTAACGGACAATTTTCCATTATTAGGCTTAATTTTGCTAATAACATTGATTGCGGGCTTAATCATATCCAGCGCAGCTCGTCTGTATGGTCCCATAGTGATTAAGATAACTAGGCAAGTGGTCACTGGCGAAAACATGCCTGTCCAAATCGCAACTCGACTCCAAAGACTGACTATCACATTTTCCAGCAACATCGAAGTATCAAGACTAAGCAGGTTAGCGAGAACGGACAAAACATTGCGCGGGATATAGTCAAAACAATACATGATCATTTGGATGGATAAAGCCCGCATAACGCTCCGCATATCCTTCAGATTCTTTTCGCGGACAGAGTTGGAGACTGTACGCAAGTGCTGATACAGAACACGATACGTTAACGCGCAAAGTACCATTGATATCATCCATGGGCACACTAAAGCCGCTACTTCAACCACCCAGATCAACTGCTCCGACAAGAACAGCGATAGAAAGCGCCCATCTATTGGCAAAACTGTCAAATATGTCAGGCAACAATAAAATATTATGAGCCGACGTGACATAGTACGAGAATAATAACTAGGAGTAGCTATTTTGACAAAACGGTTCGTCACCGTCGCCAGAAGAGTGGTCAACGTTGCGTAGCCACCAATCTTAGAGGAAACTTCTACTATAACCACTTCAAAGTATATGGAAAATAACAAAGGCTGGCTTTGGCGGAGATTTCTGTAACGAGTGGGTCCCAAATTGATGACAACGACTATCCCACAGAGATTGCTCGCGGCGGCAGCAAAGTTTGCGATAGCTTGGTTGGCGACAAACCATTTGTAGTCACCGCTGATCTGTACGCTGCCCAAGCTGATCGCGATGACAACACTGTTCATCGTTATTCCTAATATATAGCAGAGAAGCGTCGGCCAGCTTGCCGATAGTCGCGTCCACACATCGAGGGAACCGGATGGAGTGGAAAGGGCGTCCAGCGTTGCGTTAGCGTTTGTGGATAGGTTCTGGCTGACGATCGACATCGCAAACAAATGGCACGTTTTCTATTCCCTTCGACCACTACGCACAAAGTTGGCTGCAGATATTCGTCGAGAGCAAGTTGCGCTTTGATCTGTTGTCAGGTATGACGATTTGATTCATACAGCCGAACCTGACATTTCATATGAGACTATTCCTTGTTAAAATTGGAAATTGCCTACAAGATTTATCTTCTAATGCCGGCCACTTTCCTTACTCCCAATAGGTTGGTATAGTGGAGCTAGATAATGCCTCATAGGACAGTCAGTTCATTTGACCTATTCCCTAATTTTACCACGTGAAGATCAATCTCTGCTCTAGACGTATGGATCGACGAAATCTTTTATGAATAGAAAACTTATTCATAGATTTCTTGGATTAAATCAACTTGATATGGTCCATTGAGAATTTTTTGCAGCTCTTCAGAGCGAGACTCATTAAAATCTGCTCCGTCTATAAGCGGAACCAGGATCTTAATAAGTTCCTGCCGACGACGAATCAAAGGTTACAGACAGGCAATGACGTTTTTTGAACTGCTGAATAAAAGCGATTTCCAGAAACACATTGTGTCGACTCGAAAACTGGATCAACTGCTCCCAAATGAGAGCTGCAGAAGCAATATGTAGTTTTACTACTTAGGAGAACTTGACACATCCTTTGTCGAAAATTGTGTCTAGGCAACAGGATTATGGGAGCAGTCCTAGGCGATCGAGCTGACGGCATCAACTGCAGCAACGTCAGATGCGGACGTCACCATAAGCTCTGCTTTTCTTTCTTTCTTGAAGTACACGCAGTGCTCGTTAAAGAATTGAGAGGGCATCGCCCTGCTCATTTCTTTTCTTCGATGCGCTCTTAAGTATCACGTTTCATACTCTGAGCGCAGTCACTATGAAAGTTTATAGTAAATATTGCATATTAATCACTTATTTTATATTGGATTGCGTCTACGAGCATTTACATTTTATTAATACCATTATTACTCCACTAAGGGCACCTTGCGAAATCAATGAAGACGTACTCCAATACATAGAGAACGTTAGCAAGACAAAGCAATATGGGAAATCTAGTTTATGTAAGATGCGCATAAAAAGAAGAAAATATGCGCTCCCCACTCATATTCGTGTTTCGAAGAGTAAATTAATGAGATAGAATCTACTGCATCATAAAGCGGCAGAAACTCAGTGAGTCATCTTGTTAGAATGGACACAGTCCAAGGCATCGTCACACTTACTGAGTAAATAGCAATCTTATCCAAAGATTAAGTGAACTTTAAAACGGATGAAACCCGACGGCGGCTATCATTAAGGCGAAGAGATGCGCAATAGAGACAATCGACGCTCCATTCCACATTCCGATATTCCCACCGATCATGGCGATATACTCGGCGATGGTCTGTCTTGGCTCTTCGCTGAACGTTATCACCTGTGAATAATGTTATGATGTTATCACAAGTTACTATTGTAATCTAGAAGTATACTATGATCAGAAATACTTCTTCGTCAGAAGCAACTAAGCAAAGAGAACACAATAGTACACACTGAGATTATAAAATAACCCCTTAAATATTGTTGAGCGATCAAAAGGCTGACCATGATTATTTGATAATAAATCTGAGATTATAAATGTAAATGATAAAGAATGAGTTTACTGTCAGTCTAAACTACACTTTCCCTCCCCCTCACGTTTTTTCGAATTAGGAAGCATATAGATGACAGGAATGAATCATGCCCATTTCGTTGATTCTCATCGCAAACTCAAGGAAACCCCCATCAAACACCACTGAAATTGATTCTGAGCGAAGCAGCAAATCAAAATCTTACTTCTTTTGTCGTATACTGCATGAATACTTCTGCTTCGCGATAGTTGGAATCGAATGATTGGCTGGGTTGATTGCGATCGATCAGCTCTACAAAGGTCCGATACTCGTGGTTGGTACTGTCGCAGAATGGTAGACACGTAGGATCATCGGTGTAGTCATTCAGACGTTGCAGCTCGAAAAGAAGGGCGGGTAGTGTTCGCGAGAATACGTTGAAATGAGCTTCCGTCGGCAAGAATTTGGCCATCGCATCTGACGAAACTACTCCAGCAGAGTTAATTGCTGACAATACCTAAATTTTAGTGCAAAAAGGATAACACTTAGTCCCATTAGGGGCCGATTTCATAAAATTAATTTAAATGTGATCACATTTCTGCATTTTCATCCGAAATTATGCACTATCATCACAAGTTTCATGAACAATGGGTGAATTATGCTATCTATCAGACAAGAAGCAATAAAATTTTTAAAATATCATTCACTAGTTTCATAAAGATTAGCGCACATCTTTAGCCAAAACAGCCTGCCTCTTTTAGGGTGCATTTGGGTAGAGCCGATTGATTCTTCCACACATCGCATGTCTCGCCAATGGCCGGTAGAAGGAATCGCAAATCTGGTTGGCTGTGGATGAGATTGATGGCGAAATCGCCCAATTCCTCGCCGAAAGCCACGGGTTGCAGTACCTCTTGGAAGCCAAACAGCGACAACATTTGATCGAATATGCAGAGGTTGGTCGACTGATATTCTGAATAAGTATCCTTTTTAGTACAGTTTTCGAAGAAAGAATATCGGGGGATTGCTGTACATTACTCTTCGGAATATTTGTACCATTCCCATTTCATTAAGGAGACTTGCAAAGTGAAAGAGGGCGCTTTCTTAATCAAACAGAACATTTCCCCAGTAAAATTGACAAGGAAAACGTCTTCTTTCAGTTGGAAATTGTCTTATGTCGTTTATAAAGTGCCCTTATGAAAATAAATATGACATATCAAAGAATTTAAGAAAATAAGCGCGTACCCGGATGCAGAAGCTCAACAAGTGGCAGCTCGCAAGATATGTTCAAAAGTTGATTAATATGTGCCAGCATGCTTCGCTCCAAGTTGCAGTTTGATCGTGAGTATTCGTGAAAATATGATAACGGTTGAGCCGATTGAAGGCAGTGACGATCATCGGGTAGAGAAACACGCCGATTTTGCACCATCTTCACTGTCATTCGACTGTAAACAGTTACCTTGTATTCTTCTGCCTAAAGCAATCAGAACATCTGCACTCCCATTCTACATTAAATGCGGTAAATTTAATCAAATTATGATCATGCCTTTGAAGACGGCGCCAAAGCTGCGTAAAGGTTATTGGCAGCAATTTATGACAATAGGAAGATATTGCATTTACCTGAAACAGGCCTTGCTCTAGTTGTTGGGCGAAATAGATTTGATATGGCTGGAGCTCAACTTGCTCCAGTTGATCTCTTCCATCGAACTTGAGACGAAAACGAAAGTTGGCCAATGCATCGTTGCCCCTGACTGTCAGGGCGTCTTTCTTGCTGACCCAGCACAGTCCACGCATAGTGAATATGGGTTCAAAGATGTCACAGCAGTTCACCTGGCGACTGTACATCATTCCGCAAAATCCTGCGATAGATATAATATATAAGTAGGCATGAGTTGGAGCTTCGTAGAAATCTTGGCACGTTTGACTTGGTAAAGTTAAATTATCAACATAAGCGGGTAATCTTGTTTGACGAACAATACTTGCAAAAGTATCAAATTTTTCTCACACCGCTAGTATTTACTTATTTCTGTAATTTCTCTTAAGTTCTGTCCTGCCTCATGGATGTTTTAATATTTTGGGATGGGCAAGCTATTCGTCGAAATCTTCCCTGATTGCTGTAAAGGTGAATTTGTAAGAACGAAAACTTATTACAAAGTGGGAACAACAAAGATTAAGATTAATCAATTGACCAGTAATTTAAAATTAATTCAACTGATAAGCTGAAAGGAATCGATACTGCAGTGAACGTACCAAAAATCTCAGAGCACTGGCGCCCATAATTTGAGTAGAATAGTCGATATGCCTCGGAAGCGCGAATATCCAGTTGTTGCACGTATTCTTCCATGTTGGTCATATTTAGGCGCATCAGGTACGTGAAATCATCCTCTGAGAACAGTAAACCAAGGGCCAGTTCGAGCGCATAAAACTGTTCCTTATTTGTTCCTAAATGGCTGCGATGCGATTCAGTGAAGAACTGCCATTTGGTCCCTATCCTTTCATTTATTCACTCGCATCATTCATTTCTTATCTCAAGGGTCGACTTTTAGCTATTCTTGTCATGAGGACGATTATAAAAATAAAAATCCAGGGGAGCGAGGTTAATAGTCAGGTAAAATTATGGGGAGATGCTTTAGGCCCGAGTCCTCACTGACTATTCACAATTACAGCACCATAATTCTAACAGTTCTACGAAATGGGGCTTAGAAAGTTAGTCTTTGCTCTCCTGCTGCAATCACCGGCATATAACCTTTATTTACGTAATTCAGAAGAAAAAAGGCTTCAGCTGTATCATATCACTAACCAGTTGTTTTGCTCCAGTCGATGAAGCGTGTGGTTGGCTGACAGACGTGAATTCGAGGCAGCGTCAGCTCATCGGCCACAGCGTAGGTGAGACTGACGCCGTTCGGTTCGACGAAAAAGGTGTTCAGCAGAAAGTAGAGATGGATGAGACAGGCGGCGTTGGAAACCACCAGAACAGTCAACCAGATCAGGCGTAGCGAGGATCGCTTTGCTTGCACAACCTAGAAATTATCATCAACGATTACCTGTCATCATCATTATTCTGCTTCCGCTCAAGTGGTACAATTCACTATTCCTCGACCCTTATGGTAACTAAGACGTAAACCAATATCATGTAGCTGTCATAGTATCAGCCCAGTTCTGAAGAAATGAGACAAATTTGTTGAGAATCTTTTTCGACGGCGTTTAATATGAAATCGTTTACCGGCTTCCCAAAAAAGATAACTCTAAAGTGCCATGGAGTAAACCAAATAATTTTCATAAAATTAATATGTCACCTCTGGTACGCCCTGTACTGCTGAGTAAGTGAGATATTCAGCCCCGCTTTTCCGATGAGTCGAAGGTTTTGTCGAAGGAGACGGCGCAATCGTACAGATGTTTGCCGTTTGTACATTTTGGTCAGAATGGGGGGAATGTGGCCGCGGTAAGGATGACGAAGGTTTTTGCAAATAGCCGATCCATCCTCTCGAAACATTGTTGAACAGATTGGGTAGGTTCTGCGTAGGTCGGTTCGATTGAAGTGACATTATTTTTGCACACTGGCAATTCACTTGTTTACATCAACCGAGACCAATCTAACAGTCATTTGATTTCGCACGTTGCGCTCTCTTCGTCTATTTATGTACTTTGTTCTTCAACATAAACACATTCTTGTGAAAAGATTATTTCAGGACGGCGGCAATAATGAAAGTCATGGAATGTATATAATAGTAATGTACGGGGAATTCAGATTTTTTCATTTCATTGAAAGGCAAAAATTAGGACAAGACACGAAACGGATGAGAGCGGCTTTAGAACGAGAAATGGGCGCGTGTCAATTTAAGATTGCATATATTCCTCTCACATGAAATTCGATGCTGCAATAGGAGTAAGTAGATGAGAATGTGCGATAGTTTTTAGAAGAAAGTTAGCATAGATTTGCTTGTCAGACTGCAGAATCGCACCGTTTGTGACCCGAGCGCATCGAATGGTGCTACAAAACCGAGAGATCGAAAAGCATTATTCGGATCGAGGGATGCAGATAGTTGTTACGGTTGTCAAAGAGCGACGATTATTTCAGCCTTGACGACGTGCCCGGCTGGCTGCGGGTCGCGGGCGTGAAAAACCGATACGCGCAGCCATGCGGCAACACTAACCTTTGTGCATCACCTCTCTGATGTTTTTCTGTTGTCATTTTGTCCCCTTAATGCAGCACTCCGTTCGACCGAATTCGCATGGTTGAGACGGGCAGTTTAATGCAGCGTGAATTTTGAAGAGGGCAGCGCACGCATACTCGCTACTCCGTCCCCTCAGTGCGGTCGTACCTGAATGGTCTCACGGATGAAAAAAAAGCGAGGACGAATCAGTCCATGATAATTTCAAGGAAACTCGGGCGGAGCTTGGCATAGCGCCGTCCAATCAGCATTGGCAGACACTGTCCCTAAGGAAACATAAATTTAGCCGTAGAAACTGAAGAATGACAGTTTCTTCATCTCTTTACTTTCACTTTCTGGCTCATGAAAAGCAAGACAAACGAGCAGGAGAAGAATGAACGCCGTTATGATTGTCATCTTCTTCATCTTCCTTCTTCCTAAGCTATTAGCTGCTCGTTATTTCAGAGACTCTGACGATTCCAGACGTGTTCCGGGTAATCATCTGTTACATTAATGCTGCAGAATACGAGTGATTCAAATACTAACTTGAGTAAAAAGGTCCATCGCATTACTATGATAATTATAAGAGTAAGACGCATATTTTAAGCAGCGTGAATAAAGTTTTTTTTGAGAGCTTCTCAAAAACATTCAACGATTCAATGCAGCCGAGCGTCATTAGTGAATAGCCGTATGCAAGATCAATCGGATTTTTTGCTTGCAAACGCTCGGCAGGTGGTCCAAAGGCACAAATTTCACGATTTCAATCATTTGAGCAGTTGCAGCATTTTACTGTAATAATCAAACGTTTAGTGGCAGCGGAGAAATGCTGTTCGTTAGCGGCAGAGGAGTGCTGTTCAAGAGCGCTAAGGAGCGGAGAACCGCTCCGCTGCGACGAAATTCCCGAACATCGAGTAGCCGAGACCATCGGTTGCCTGGGGACAATGCTGTTCGGATCGACGCCCGTCAACGTGACATGCAAGCAATTTTTTGTCATAAAGACTTAATAAATGGCACCGATAAACATTGATGGCAATACTTACGGATGAAAGCACCGTGAAGTTTGCTCTAACTTTTCGTGTTTCACAAAATGATGCCACTCATTCTCGTTTTATCGAACAGTAACTTAATTCGCTCGTGCAATCTCCCGCGGTATTGCAGCACCGCTTATAGGGGCGGACATCGCAAAATTTTATTCCACAACATTTAATAAACTTACCAATGTACCTCGGATTTAGCATTTATGAAATTCAAAGATATTATTTTTGTTGTTGGATTATGCTGCTACACCTCTTGGATGATTTTCGATTAATCAACGGAAAGAGCAACATTTTTTCACACGAGACGAAGCATTTGAAACATAACAAATATTTACTACCTTTTTGGTTGCTCACATATTGTGCTGCATAATGCAAAGCAGTAAAGTAACTTTTTTCAGTGCTGCCCTGCTGCGACGCCTATCGCGACAACGAAGCTTGCTTCAAGACCTGCGTGTATATGTTCACGGCCCCAAGCCTTCCGCCAAAGCGCAAGCTGGCTTTTCGCCATCACTGTCGCTCTAGCGCTTCCCGTGCCACGCAGGTGGAATTTTTTAGAATTTGGGGACAGCACTCTGAGAGCACGAACCTTCTAAACTTGTTGGGACTTACAACTGATTCCATAATCTTAGACGTATCATTTGCATAGTTAAGAATAGATAGAGTCCATTAGATAGAGGTTTGATTAGGTCCAACAGAAATACTTTCTTAAACTAGATTGAAACCAAATATCATAGTTTGGAGTATTCTAGCAAATTTTATGAAACGGGATACTTGGCTATTGGAATACAGTCATCAAAGCTGCTATCGTTATGTCGATCGACTTAGCCTACTTACTGGTGTCATAGGGGTGCAAGCATAACGAAATTCATGCATTTGTCATTTTTATTCACTAATGAAGCTACGTCTGTTGATTCCAAACCGAGCTGATTTGATCACATTAAATATAATTAACGAAACGAGAGCCAACCCAATCGATGCCGAAATGATGAAGAGACTTTTTGTTGTGCAATTCAACAGAGGTCGAAATATTATCTTCCGTTTATTTTTTTCAATACATAAAGTAGTCCAAGTAGTGGGGTGGTTCAAGATAGTAGGAGTGAGATTTACACACGATGAAACGATCAAAATATTGGAGATATCCAAGAATAAGTACGTGACGCGGTAGTAAGATCACAAAGATTGAGAAGGTACGGGTATAAATGTAATATACGGAAATCAAGTCAAAATAGCACATTCAACTGCTTTCTCAATATCGTCTCCTTCAACAGTACCCTTTCCATGCGTGTCCGTTACCTATATCATTTCGTTACGCACGGTCATACCGGACGCCATATGGGCCTACTCACGTTTTAGCTTTTTACATTGGTGAGTGACAACCCGCCTGGTGATTCAATGCACATTTCCGTGAGAAAAACCCGCGGACTGAGTATGCACCGGACGTTAGCATTGGATAAGGTATTCGTGGAGAATCGTAACACTTTTTCAGTGCTTCAATCGGTGCATCCTATGGAAGATGAGGAAGTCGGAGCCTTTCACCCCCTCAGAGCACGTGGCATGTACCGACGAGGAAGAAGACAAGATCTACTTTGGCGAAGAGCTCGGTTTCTAGATAGTTTAGTGGACAGATGAATAAAAATTGACTTGGCGAGTTCTGCGGTTGATGTCATTAAGCAATTGCAACTGCGAAATTAAGAAATAGCAAGCGCTGTGATTCTCCGGCTTTTTTCGGTGTCCCGATTAATCATCTCGCGCGCAATTCTGTAATTGCACAACTGCAATAATTTTATTAAGTACATCCTTGCATAATATAGGCACACATATATGCACTGTTGTATAATAGTCCAGTGTTGGGGACAATGTCTGTGTAATTTTGGTGGAATAGTCGTTGATCGAATTGAGCAACATTGCTAGCAAATCATATTGATTCCGATTTTCAACGCCTTATTAGTATTTTAGTGTGTGCTTTATGCAAGTACATGACTATTGTTGATTGCGTTGTCTATATCTGCCAATCGTACATTCTAATCTTGCATGGCGGTATGAGTCGATGATACAGTAGGAAACATTTCTACACTGTAAACTGTAGCATAAAATTCTTTCCTCTGCGGTAAGACAATTTTGCCGTAGTCTGGTGCATGTGAAACGATCACTTTGTTGAGGCATTTTATTGTACATTGCCAGTGCAACATGTAAACGATAGAGGCAGTATTCAAGTCAGGAAATCATGAACAACGAACCTAAGTTGGCGCGAAGAACACATTTAGATA
>NIUQ01003963.1:0-15295 GCA_002796945.1 Plectus sambesii
CCGGTCCTATCTTCGTCGGCGACGGCGATGGCGACGCTACTTCAGCAATCTGTTCTTCGTCTAAACAATGCAAATGTGTTTGGGATAAGCAACAAAACTGCACTAATGCACTCAAGAAGTTATCGTTGAGCGAAATTTTCAGAGAAAATCAATTTAAGCATTGTCGTTCGATGAGCTACAAATCAGCCTGCTGATCACTTCTATCGATTACAGTATTTGACATTCGCTTAGAGCCACAATGTACTTATTAAGTGCCAAAGCAGCCATTCACTCGCAGAATTTTGTCAATAAAGCTCTGCCTCGATCAATCGCACAAGTGACATAAAAGTGCATACCATTCTGAGCCACTTCGATAATCTGCTCAGCTGGAGGAACAGAAGATAGACGGGGTGATTTGCGAACGGCGGTGAGCGGCGACGTCCGCGGAACAGCGGCTAGCGGCGAACCGTCAGTATGATTCACCACTAACTCTTCTGGATCTGAAGTTGCATTAAAAGATTAAATATATGATAAAAGATAACGATTAAATGACGTCGAACGGCACATTCGTTTTATACTCATCACGTTGCAGTTGATAGAGTTGGAGTGTTATTTACATTATGCTTGCTTTCGCTGCTATTGAGATAAATTCAAGGATTCCCAAAATAATGGTTTTGATTACTCTCGAAGCTGATCCCTCAATGCGACACTATTTGTTACAAAGTCACCGGTTCACAACCTGGCCAAAACAACAACTTAGCTAGTTTTCTGCCCGTATTTGCCATACTAGCACTCTATCGAGGTATCTGAACCTTGGGGATCTCGCAAGCTAACGAGGGATTCCATCTACTTTTAACTATGGGGAATGTACCGTAAGTTATTGTTAGCTGTGTATGACAAGCTGCTGCAAATGCGATCAATTTAGGTAATAATGAGCTTGCCAGTAAGCAGCCCTATCATGCGTAGTTAAAAACAAAATACGATAGATTCTCGCAGCTAAGGGCAACTGAAGTTGCTCAGGTTACATCAGTTGACGCGGTTGGCAGGACGTATCGGACGGGGCGGAATAGGCAATCACGCTGAGCCCCGCGAATCGTCAGGCGGAGGAGTGAGATGCTCCGCGCCGATTCGTTCGACCGCTCAAATTACAAAGCGTGTCGCTCAAATTGAAAAGCGAGCTGCTTCAATTTACACATACAGTAGAGTTCGTTTATAACGGTTTCGGTTATACCGGTATTTTGCTTATACCGGTCAAGATTTTCAGTCCCAAAGCGTATTTTCCCATACAAACAAGTTCGGTTATAGCGGTCAAAGCGTGCCGGTCTCCCGGTAACCGGTGTGAACGAACTCCACTGTAAACGAAAAATAGTACGCGCCTCGTTCGGCGCTGCGATCCTCAGCAACCGGAGTCATTGGTGCCGATGCGGGGATGACGAAGCTCTGACGCGACCGAAAACTGCGACGGCCGACCGGCACCAGCTGTTTGTCGCGGCTGTACTTATTCACGGCCTCCGTCAGACTGGGAAAAATCGCCGACTGACGACGAGAAACGTTCATCGACGAGCGCCGTCTTTCCGCCATTAACGAACTGTTGAACCATTGAGATATGTCGCACTGACTACTTCGCACTCTGAAAGTACTCCGATTAGCTTCAGCTTCATTATAATTATCATCATCAGCAATCGTTTAGGCATTTCATAGAAAATTACATGCTAAACTACTATATTTCCATCTTATATGAAACGCAGAATGTTTAAAACGCACAAAAACATACAGCATTGTGTGGAAATCGGTCAACAATTCTCTCCAGTTTGGAGGAAAGCCATCCTTAAAAGCCTCGATCAAATAGTCTGGGTATCCTGAAAATGCTTCTTGTGCACAAGTTTCAAAGTCATCCTCTCAAATTTCGACACTTGCTGCGCACGGATTAGCCTACCGTATATCTGAGCAGCGTCAGTGTCCATGGGTCCATGGAGAGTATAAGTAGAGCCAGATTTGGTCTGCAGCATGCTCGAAGTGAGTCTATCTGCTATCGCCGTGCTATGCCAGCATTTCAGTTCCGTTTCGTCGCGGCTAAAACGAAGCGACATGATAAATTTGAAGATTTGAAAGGAGAAATAACCAACTCTTTCGGTCTGTAACCCTCGACGCAAACTTCGAACTGGCCAAAGACAATCTTGAACACCCACAGTTTCAGCTTGATTTCCGTCGACTGCATCGACATTCGTGGCGAATAGTCCAAGAATCTCGATCTGTGCGCCATCGCCGTCAAACCAGTCGCGACGACCGCCAGGAGTTAGTAGTGAGGGTAGTTAAATGCAGTGCCACAACAAATTGCTGAATACAACAGTTGCATAAAAAGCAAATAAAACGATTTTCTATTTTAAAAAAGGTTACTAATCAGCTGATCCGACCTATTCGATCGAGATCAACGGGCAACGCGCGCGGGGTTTTGGACCTTGGGAACGTGCGGTCTCGTTCGAACACGCTGCGCGCCTGTCCCGCACGATCCTACAGGGTTCCGTACGGGACACCATAATAACAAACGAACCAGTGATTTATTTTGATTTTTTTCACGATTTCCGTGATTTCCGCCATTACTTTATTTTCTATCACTTTATTTTATTATTATTAATCACTCAACCCCCCAATCACTTTATTTTCGTACTGCGGCGAAATCGGCTGCTATTAATTTGTACGGTTGCTGCTTTGAATATGAACGATCAGTCGGTGTCGGCGGCGTCGAAATCGATCTTGCGATCGAAACTGAAGGAATCGATTTCGAAATCGGCGCCGAGATTGAAGACGACAATTATTGATACGACGCAATTATCGTTTGCCGAAGAAGCGCAGGAGCAAAGTGACCACTCAAAAGTTAGACAAGAGGGCGCCAAATATAAAGCTCGCTCGGCGGAAGTGTTGAGGCCGAACGACAGCCATGCATCGTCGTACAAGTCGGCGCGATCCGTGCACAGCACAGCGCAGACTATGCAGAAGATTGGAGTGGAGTTGGTCAAGATAGAGCATAAGCTCAAGCGACAGTCCTGGTGTCCGCTACTGTACCTGATCGTGCTGCCGGCGTACACCTTCCTCGGCGGCTTCATCTTTCAAGCCGTCGAGGGCGCCAACGACGATCGTCTCGTCAAGGAGTTCGAGCGGCGCTGCATCGACGAGCGCGACAACGCCGCAATCAACCTTCGCTCATTCATGATTGGCCAGAGCGTCAATGCGACCGTCGCAGAAATGTTCACCGTCGCCAACGCCACCATCATGGCCGTCGATCAATGCATTCGCCGCAGCCAGCCGCTCGCTGTCATATCAATGAGCTATTTCAGCAACGCGATGCGTTACGCGGTCACAATCTACACCACTCTGGGCTATGGTAACATGGCTGCCAAGACGGTGGGCGGCCGCGTGCTCACCATGCTCTACGCCATGGCCGGCATTCCCATCTTCCTCGCTTTCACCGCAGACTGGGGTCTCGTTCTGTCCAACTTGCTCAACTGGATATCCGCCTTTGCGGTGAACCGCATCCGATGTCGAGGGAAGAGTATGGAGCAAGTTGTAGTGGATGCCGATGAACAGCTAGAGATTGACCGATGCTCGCGGATGAAGCAATGGCAAAGTTCACCGACCGCCCTAAGTGCCGTCGGCGGCGCGGCGGACATGCAGGTGCTCGCGGACCAATCTCCGCCTGACATCAGCGGTCCGCTGAGAGAACTGCGGCGTTTCGGCATCATCATGCTTCTCTTCATTCTCTATTTCCTCATCGTCAGCGCCGTTGTTCAAGCGCTCGAGGTCGGCGAAAAGTGGTCGTACATCGATGCGCTGCACTTTGTCTTTGCGGTCAGCTCTCACTAATAACCTTTTAAGCGGTGTTCGCAATGCACCGATCAACCAAACCATGCATCGTTGCGGTGAAATTTGGTCGATCGGTGCATCGTAGACATCGCGACACACTTTATATTTTAGAGCGTGGCGCTCATCGGCTTCGGCGATCTCTATCCTACCGACAACATCGTGTTCCTATGCGTCGAGTTGCCGCTCATTTGTTTAGGAACGATTCTGATCGCTATGGCTTACGTGAGTGCCGCTTACTACTGTAGTCACCTCCCTTCTTGCGCGTTGCAGTACTTCATGCAAGAGGAGATACGAACTATACCAGTTAGGGCTCAACGCTCGTTCAAGTACATTTCTTCGGTACGAACGGCGCGCCACAAGACGGCCGACGCCGCGTCTCAGCACTCTGTGGAAATCACCGACGGCGAGGTTGTCGCGCCCCTGTCTCCTACGACAGCTATCGAGATGAGCGCCTACCGATCCTCGTCGACATGGGCCTCTTGAATCGACTCAACCACAAAAGTCGAACTGCAGCAACCCTAAAAATTGAACTAACATGACGCTGTTGCTCGCTCTCGCCAATATACTGCTTGTATAACAAAGCTTCTCTACTGTTGCTTCGAAAGGAAACTATCTTCGTGTAAAGCTTCTTTTTTTGCACGTTATGAGCTGAGCTGCCTTTCGCATGCTCGGACGGGAGCTGCGAATACACACGCTGTAGGCATAGTCGCAAATTCGCATTGCGCACATCACGTCGCGCAAGGTCAGAGCTACGAGTGTGCGCGGACCTTTAACTACACTTTCGATGTATGTAATAGGTAGTCTACCGTATACGCTGTTCTCGCGCAGTTTAAAAGCGCGGTCATGCGATTTTACTTAAATCAGGCCGAGATTCGAGAAACAAAGGCACGCATATTCAAGTTGTACAGAATATATCACATTTGGCCTTTACAGAGAGCCCTTCATCCATATGTGCATGCATTCTCTATGTTAGTGTGTTCAAATTCCAACGCGAATACATTCATACCGTAATCAACTCCGTCATTACGAAATTTTTACCCAAAATGTGTGGCGCTCCTCTCTCTCTCTCTTTTGTTACCACTGAAAGAAACTGTGTCGTACCAGTGCAACTTAAGTGTACCCAGTTGTCGGGTTATCCACACTTAGTGGGATCATTGCGTGCATTTTGAACATTTTCTAGCAGATTTTTAAGGCTGTCAATTTGATTATTACAAATACAGCACATAGGGGTAATTTGATTCAATATTTACACTCAAGCGTTACTTCCTATCTCATTCGTAGAAAGTTTCCAAGCTTTTTTCATTTCCTCGCTATTAAATTTGGTGCAAACTCTTTGTTGTGACATCTTTCGCTTTCGGTCTCTCAAGCTGACGGGCAAAAACTTTGATCTCTTCTTACTCATCGAAAAATCATCGCTATAACTCATGATTGAAGATGGTTTTAGGACGACGCCCACAGTAGTGTTCTGGCAGTGGATTAACCAGTTGTTCAGCGCCATTGTAAGCTACACGAACCGTTCGGGCGGCAAATCGATCCCCACCTCGCAGTTGTTTGCGTGGTACTGCTGCGCGACGGGCGACGCGCTTCCCGCAGCTCTCGACTTGAACAGCATCGTCAAGGTTACTGAATACAGTGAACACCATTAACAGTGCTAAATAGGATATTGGTAGTTTTGACCGGTTTTAATCAATACTTCTTTATTAAACAGTCGCTGCAGCGTTTAATTCAGAAATGTGGTCGGTAATCGATGTAAATTTTTATATATCATTTTGTTTTAATTGATAGTTGTGAAGCTCAAGTAAGATGCGGGGGAACTCGCAAAAGCATGGTACAGTAGAAACCGCTTTTACCGTTATCTCTTATAATGGTAATTTGCTCATATTGGTAACGGCAATAATTTGCGACAACGTATACCTACAGTGGTATATTGTCACTGATGTGTCGTGAAGCTTGTTGAGAGCACCCTTCCACTCTAAAGAAAGCCAACCTCTCATGCTTGCAACTTTATCTTTAGCCTCAAAAAGGGCTCGTCTTTGACGAATAAGTCGACTTCCAAAAAGGGGTTGCAACCTATTTTAACTCATTTCTGTATTATTATGATTTTTTGATGTCCTGAATGGGCGTGAGCGAGAGCAATTATTAACGATTCCGGTTCAGAAACATTAATACCGAGTAAATGTATCCTATACGATTCTCACTTCAATTGCGGCACCGTAACTTGAGAATCAGAACTGTTACGCTACTATGACACAACTGTCCTTCTGTTCTCATGCAACACAAAGAACGATGAGCATACTGTGTCAGACCCTTAGAGCATGCTAGAATAATCGTCAGAGTCAGTAGGCGGAGTTTCGTCGACAGTACGAACTTTCGATGAATGCGTTGATTTCGTCGACTTGTTTCTAAGCCAGAATTGCATACATGCTACTTCGTAATTTCAATATTTTAAGCATTTTCTTTGCCCAATAGTCATTTTACGGCGAAATTTTCAATAGTTGCTAACCCTTATCAGCCTCAAATAAATGGTGCCTGTAATAAAGTTCCAAGCGCTCATAATATCGGATCATGTAAGCGTTAAAGCAAGTTACAGAGAAGGGATTCACGTGTCACAGCCGTGGCCGTTGCCAGTAGCTTCGCTCATTTCGCAATCAGGTGATGACTTTTTGGTTGGATTGCGTCGAGTTGATGGAGACAGCTTCACAACGTCGTCATTGGCTGCAATCGCGACGGGTGATCTCCTGGCGACGCTAGGGGTAACAAGTGACTGTGGCCCGCTCGCCTTCCCAACGGTCCTTTTCTGCAATCGCTGTTGGATAGGATGGTCGTGTGAATACCAACTTTCGACATGATCAACCTTTCGATAGCGGTGGTATCGTTCTTCAGAGTTTATCTCCTCATCACCCTCCTTAACAAATTTTTTTAGTTTTTTTTTCTTTTACCGACATTGGCCGCTGGCCAAACAACCGACTTGGGCTGTTTCCAAGCAGAAGTGGAGCAAACGATATGGAAGATCCCTCTCCAGTACGATCCCTACTCGATGACCAGAAGCAAGTGCTCATCGCTCTGTATGGAGGCACGAATGCGGTAAGTCGCCGTTGACATGCTCGCAAAGGTCACATACTTGGAATCGCTCCAAACTTTAGCTTCATGAAACTGGAATCGGGCCTGCTCTGCTTCTGCTCCGACTCATTCGATCCCGCCCTCTATAAGCTTGTTACTGACAATACCAACTGTCAGGTGACATGCGGCGGAGACTCGACTCAAACGTGTGGCGGCTACGGTTACTATACGGTGAGCGATATTTAATTGTTGTGAAGGCTATGGACCGCGTCACGGGTTGTTTGCCAAGGATGAGTTCAGTTTCGTCGAGCATGAACTTAATTTATCATGGAATGCGCCAAGAGGACACAACTGTTCGTTGTGCGTGTAATGTATGACCACTTCGAATACCATCTACCGCTCTGGGAGTAGTATTGTCTTAGTACAGTACGAACTCAACTATACTGTCTTAACTGACCATTTCACCAACTATTACCGAATAAATTTCATTTGCCTATACTTTTTCGACTTTCGCGAAATTTTAACTTTTTTTACTAAGCCGGTAAAGAAGTCAAATCGCTAACTGAACAGGGTATAGGCGGAAATAAGTACGGTAGCGCAGCTTTATTGCGGAAGTATCAGTCCGACAACGGCATAACGTGTTTCTCAATCGTTGTTTTCTGAATTTTTACCGCCTTTCCCTTACATTATCTCACATAACTTTAGTTTCTATTTCTTCCCTGAATCAACATTATCGACTTTACCGACTGCAAAATTGTTCACGAAGATAGATGAAAATTGTCTGGGAGGGGAGTGGTGCAATGGTAGGTTTCGTAATTGATAGTGTAGTGAACGGTGGGAAATCGGTAGACGGCTCTAACAACGACTATAGAGAAATGAGATTGCAGGTCACCGATTTGCAAGCACCGGTCAACATCCCGCTAATCGAAATGCCACTCGATCAACAACCATCGTTCCTGATATCTCTCTCTGCCCCATCGCTGGTAAAAACATTTCAGAAAATCACCTTCAACTTTACTCTGCCATCGAACCTGTCATACGACACTAGCGCGCTGAAATTCAAGTGTGACTACGGAGACAATATCGCTGGTTTGTTTGTGAATAAGTTACCATTTGAAAACAAATGTTCCAGATACGCAATGGCACACGCTTGCTGAGATCGGAAAGTTGGCTTGCACAAAGGCCTACACGATGGCGGGAACGTACGTTGTCACCGGCATAGTTCAGCGTTACATCGATACATACTATCCACTGGTTCGGTGCATATTTCAGTATTCATTTTACCAATATAGGGAGTTGCAGGAGTACCGAACTTATACAACAGTTACCGTATACCAGCCCCTGCTTCAACCGACTGTCTATTGTCCACAGATTGCGGGTGTAGGCGCCAATGAAACGTGCAAGTTATTCTTACCAGCTGGAAGTCAGCTTCAAATTAAAATGGATCTGAATGATGGATATGGACTAGTGAGTGGAGCGTCGTCACCCGTCGGTACTGTTTTGTCTCTGTTTTATTAAACGATAAACTACTATTTATAGACCCCGAATGGTTCTCATTCGGCTCCGATGTTCCAAGCGCCCCTGACTTCAACCTTACCGTCATTCCCACCAAATATTCTCTCGCCACTCCTACGACTCCCTACATTGCTTTAAATGCCCCTGTTCCACGCTCCGGCTATCCACTGGCTGTCGAGTACATGAGGACGAATCCGAGCTATGCTGCTTCTACTTTCTCTGCTAGAGTAAGTGCAGTCTTTTAGATTAGTTACAGTCGTCCATGTCGCTAAGTAGCATGTCAGTATCGTCTGCACAAGCTCGGATGCTTAAATGGAAATCAGAATGTGAATGTTTTAAATGAAAAAATTACGGAATGCGGGCAATTTTTTTAGTGTTGCGACTTTGCCTAAAGTGCTATAACCTCTTAATTCAGTCCGACCTCGCTTAGTTCGTATTATTAGCCGCAATTTTCTTGAGACTGAATTAAAGAGTGGTCATGGACTGAACAGAACTGAATTACAGAGTTGACGCCACTGTTCAGGCTAAGAGCAACATTTCGCACTTGTATGAGGGCCGTAGTTTCTTCATTCACAGCTACTCTCAATCTGATTATTATTTAAGTTTTAGCGAAAGTATACGATATTGACACGCCCCATTGCGACATTGATGACAGTATTTGAACAGCGCATAATCGTAAGCAGTGATGGCGTCTAACATTGTATTTAGATTGAGATAAGTCCATACTGCGCATGGAATTTGAGAAATTCACCCGGCTGCAATCCCCCGCAACAATCCGACACAACCAACGTGACTCGCAACAGCACGATCACGTTTCAATCGATCTACTCCAAGGTCGCATGTAGCAATAGCTATTCGACATCTAAGTCTATGTGCTCGGACACGAACGTATGCCCCCTTTATCCTTCGACAATCGGAACGCCCTCCTGGGCGCTAACAAATTGGACAACAACCGGATTGAACATTTCCGGCAATCCAACTTTCACAGACACTATTTTAACCGGAGGGTCACTGGCATTTAGTGCCACGTCAAACCAGTTCAGCCAAATTATATATCAGTTTCCCAGTACATACTACACAGCAGGAACGAGCACAAGTCGGTCACTTAGCGCTGGCTACAACATGATGGGGGCCGAATCATCAGGGGTAAGTCGCTTAACAGCTCAAGAGAGTGCAAAGTATCTTCAACAAGATTTTATTTCAGACTGTATTGGTAGAAACTGCTCCGTCTAGTTCTCCCATTTCATGGACTAAGTATACAACTACACCAGTATATCGTTTTATAGCAACAGTTCCTACAGTAGTCGATTTAAAAGTGGTACGTTATGAAGTGGTACCCTCAAATTTTATGTTTATGAGCAACTATATTAACAGTTGTGGAACAATCCTGGTACATACAACTTCTCGGCGATTGTGACAAGCTCGACCACTGGTGAAACGCAAACAGCATCAACTACTGTAATCGTTCAAGGATCCATCACATCAGTTGTCGCCGATCATCCGACCATTGTCGCCGTTGGCACTAGCGTCACTATTGGAATCAAAATTCCGAGCGTTTACAGTATGCGTACATCTTTCTCGTAACGCATATTTTTCAGAACCCAGAATAGCATATCAACAACCAGCCTACTTTACCTTTCGTAAAAGTAGCTTTTAAAATCAAACTGACCGTCATTCATTGCAAGTTGAAAGTGACACAAACGTGAGTAACTGTTCGTTTTCAGTTCCGAACAGCCAGTTCTCATTCATCATCGACGGAGTGAACGCAACTGCTGTGAACGGTCCTATCACTCAAAATGATACACTCAGCTATACATTTACGACGATCGGCAACATCACAATCAACACGTGGGGTACAAACGATGTCGGCGGTGTGTGGAATACGTCCTATGTAAGTTCTTTAAAAAAAATTGCATCAGAGATGGACAGAGTCGGTGGCTGGGAAAGTAGTGCTCCCTCCCTTCTTATCAATACCAACGTGGCCGAACTTTTCACTGCGAATTTGACTACCATTATTTATAAAAGAGTAGCCGAATCCACTTATTGATATTGATTTTTCAAAGAGTGAGCTCAATGAGCTACTTATTTAAGGAAAACTCGGATATTTGAAAAATCATGTATTCTCCGTTGCGTTTGAATAAATTTAACCTATTAATCACAAACGAGAAGGTGAAAGTGTAGGCCTCCCCCTTCACTGTACATCTGTAATTGTTGCCTATATTCAAGTGCCGTTATTTTGATAGATTTGGGTGATTCCGAAATTGGACGGACTGACGATGACACTCTCGGGTCCACTCACGGACGGCCAGATCATGTCGCAAGTGACACCGGGTGCCATCACGAACTGCGGTATTCAAGTACCAGCCGACCTCGGCTTCAGCGCCACCCTTCAAGTGACTTCAGGTAAATCTTATATTCTCAAATTGCGTGCTTGTCAGAAGCAACACAATCGGCATATATTCAGGATACCTGGTGGGGTACTCATTCAGTGTGGAGGGCGAAGTGGAGCAGAATGTGAACATGACCGATCCACTGGCCAGCAATAACTATACCATGACGTTCGCGGTACCCGCCATCGGACTCGGTGAGAAGGTCAATGTTACGGTTACCGCCACTTCGCTAGCCAACGAAACCATCGTCTTGGACGGCGACACCCTCTTCTTTATTGGCGTCCCCGCTAGCAGCAAACAGGTCTGCGACGTGGCCAACATCCCTGATGCCGCTATGATCGCCCAGCCATTCGACATCAGCGTCTCCAACTACACCGGCCTCGTTTGTACGCTCGATACAATGACCATCGAAATGACTGCAAGTTAATCAGTTCTTTCGCCTTGTCTAGTTCTTTGATTGCAGGCAAATAACGTCACTGCTCAATACTTACAGTCAAATCAGACTAACCTTACCAGCACATATTCCTACACTTATCCCGCCTACTATTCGAACGGACAAAATCCGGCGCAAGTGCAACTGACGAACAAATTGGGAATGTTCACTTGCAACGCAACGGTATAATTTATTCGTAAACTTAGAAGTAAACTGCTGTCATTGCTAGCTCTAGGGAATGTACCGTACATTGTTACGAGCCGCATATGGCAAGGTTGGTTAGCGGTAATTACGATACAAATAGGCTCGCCTGACTCGCAGCCGGCTTGCCATGCGCAGCTAAAAACAATATACAGTACATTTCCCACAGCTACGAGCGACCGAAGTTCTTGACCAATCTTCATTAGATAACTCGAACATATTCAGATCGAACTGGAGTCGGCGTTTTCTGGCTTTGCGGTTCATTTCGAGTACACGCTGCTGACGAACGGCTCGTATGTTCAAGTGTATCCCGTGAACGCCACCGCAATCACCTGCGGAATGCCGCTGCCCGCCACTGAAACGAACGTCTCCGCAGTGCTTTCGATTGCAACCGGACGACTGCGAACTTACACCGCGCTTCTGGACAACGCAACGGCGATCATTTTCAATGCGACCATCCACAACGACTCCACCTACCTTCAGTACCTGACATTACCCGCGCTTAATATTGGGGACGCAAAGACTTTGACGCTGATCGCCGAATCCGAATTCAACGAAGCGGCCGCGTTCACTCTCAACGTCGGAGGCGCGCTGGGCAGCACCGACGTCGCTTCTTCGCTCATCACGGCACCGGCCACAGCAATCGTCGGCCGCAACTTCACTTACACTGTGAACGTTAGCTCGTTGAGCTGCGCCGAGACGGTAGTCAGTATTACAACGGATATGACTATGCAGAACTACACCAATCAGAACGTGTCCAACCCCCTCACCGCCTCGTTCAGCACACCCGGTAACAAATCCATCGCCGTGCAGTTCATGACGCCCTATGGTCTCATCACCGGCACCCAGTACATCATGGTTTACCCATCTCTCCAAAACCTGACCGCTCTACTCACCTTCGACATCAACGGAAATTCTCAAACAACCAACACAACCACTATCTACGACTCCAACTGCGGAATGGGCGTCACTTTTAGCTCAAACTTGCAACTGGACTTGAGCGTTGCTACTGGTGAGAATGAATGACTTTTTCCATTCGAAATGTGTCGCACAATGGGATGATTTCAGGAGCTGTCACGGCGTTCGAGGCGTATCTGATTGACAATGACACGAGCACGATAGTTCAGGAAGTTGTAGTCAATATGACGGGCACTGGCATGCTCAACGCATCAATTCCTTTTAATGCTATGAATCTTTTCGACAGTTTCTCATTGGTCGTCGTTGTGAGATCGGAAATTGGCGAAGTTCTCTCTAGAGTTGTTAACCTGAATGGCATGATTGGCAGGGACGATCAAATCGAGGTAAGCGAAGAAATGTGCTATCAAACCCGGGGGGTTCTATCACAAATCGCAGCTGAATTTTTATTTAGTTTCTTAGTGGTATGGAGAGATTCACAGATTATTGATTCACTTTGTACAGAATCAAAACCAACTGTTCTATGCGTACCTCTTACTACGCCTGCTGTTGAACTATTTTTGCGCCGCACATGAAATTTTAGCACCTTTTTGTCGTTCTTTTTGCCTTAACAGTGATTCATTAAGATCAGTCTAAGATTTTTTGCGACCACTGTATATAATCTGATTACGCACTCTTTCACTTTTAAGAATAAGAACTATAGTTTAATCAATGTTGTACAAGGAGAAAAGCTGCAATAGTTTATGGGCTTTGTGCGAGATCAATGCGTTCTGTTTTCAGGATTATGTCAGCAATGCGGAAACGGCTATGACGAACGAGAGCGTTACGTTTGGCTTGACGTTCTCGCAAGGTCTATGCGGCGAAACGTTCTCAATCAAAACTCCCTTTAGCAGCGCGACCTACAATGCATCCGCCAACGGCACTGTCAGCAACAGCACGACAGTCAGTTTTCCCGCTGCGGGATCGTATAATGTCACCATCACCGTGGTCAACCCCATTGGTACATTCTACTATACACAAACTGTTCGATTTGGTATTTGTCTATTTAACTCAACAATGAGTGGTTAATTTGCAGATCGACGTGTATGATACCCTTAAGGATCTTACTTTTGGATTTTTCGGCAATGTAAATGGACAAGAGCAATCACTGAACGCCTCATCATCTTGCTCTATTTACCCTGTGCCCGCCGGCCAACCATTCTCGCTTTATTTGAATACTGCATTTGGTAGGCTTTGATTCTGCTCATGGCAGCAAAGTCAAACTGCTGTAAAATTCCTTGTTTAGGCGCATTGCAATCTTATCACGTAGAGCTGATCGATAATGAGACATTGACATCCATTACGCCACCCCTACCAGATTACGTACCGATAGATCCGAACGAGCGAGAGAAAAACATCACGATACAGAATGTTGATCTCAACAAGCAAATCATCGTTGTGGTCACAGCTACTTCAGAGTTCGGCGAAACTTTGAGCAGAGTGTTCAGAATTGTCGGAGCAGTCGCCAGCGATGCTTCTCTAGCGGTGCGTGCACTTTTTGCTCTAAATGTTTCTCTCACGATGATTATTATTTTATTTCCAGACCTACATAAGTCACCCGGAGATGGCTGCACTGAATGTTCCTGTCAATGTTACCCTGAACTTCTTACCGAACTCGACATTCCTCGACTCGTGCATCATGTCGTCTAACCTTACTGCTGGGGCCAATACATGGTCCATCACTACGATCAATGGTTCAACTATCAACAATCTCACTTTTTCAACGACAGGATACAACACTTTTTACCTTCAACTGACCAACGGACTAGGAACTTTCTATTACAACGGAACGGTTGGCATAACTCCGAATGACATAATGATAAAATCGAGCAAGTGAATATTTATAGGTGTACATCGACGGGGGACTATTGAATCTGACTGGCGTGCTCAGATTCACTCTTGATGATGCTCCCCAGCCGGTGGTCATCACTTCTACCGTTGATCCGTTGTGCAACGCTGTACAAGTTGCCGCTGGTGTACAACTGAGCATTGTAGTTGACGTCATCGGAAGTAAAGCGATTAAGAACAGCTTTTGTTCTCATTTTCCTTCCTTTTTTCAGGCGGATTGTCATATTATGCTATCACTTCCCCAGTTGCTCTCAACGTCACACCGTCCAGCCCATCGAATTACAGTCAACAAATCGATCTTCTCATTCCAACCGTCGGTATGCAAAAAAATTGTAATTTTCTTCGTCAATAAGACCAATACGAAGTCTTGATCTCGCAGCAATGGCATTCCGGCTGCTAACTCGAACCTGTATAAATTTTTTCCTTGATATGTAACGTTGCTTCCACAATGATATATATGCGCATTATAATGATATATACTCGATATATCACAATGATATATACACAATGATATATACTCGATCGGGCGCTTCTTACTGACGAAGAAATATTGAGTATCGAAGGTACTGTAGAAGAATTAACTCCAATTTGCACATTACAGGAGAGATGGGCGTGATCAGCGTGTGGGCTTATCAAGCAAATGGACTCGCACCGCTGTCACTCAACCTCAGCTATGCGTCAATGGTAGCGTCACAGAGTATGCTAAACTCGCACATACTCGCTCCGAGCGCCGCTATGTACAACTCCAATGTAACCCTTCAAATGAATCTCACCTCCACTGGCTGCTACCAATCGGTCGGATGGTATATAAATGGCGGCGATATGGGCAGCAGTAACGGAAGTTCCATCGCTGGAACAATTTCCGTTCCCACGCTGGGCGTCTACAATCAAACTGTAACTTATCAAAACGCAATTTGGAATGGAGCACGCGATCTGAATGTAAGCTATTTCTAACATAGTGAGTGTGTATAGTATTGAACGGTTGAATTCAGCTGACTGTCGACTGGCCATTAAGTAATATCTCTGTCAGCGTCGCATCCTTGGCCGTCAACGG
>NIUQ01003964.1:0-15294 GCA_002796945.1 Plectus sambesii
CTGCTCTACTGACACAACAAGGACGTATGAGCGCGAAATGGTGGATTAAAGTTAAGCGTGGATTTAATGAGAACCAGTCCGCCCGACCCAACCTGACATCCGCCACTCGGGCTTGTCCCTGTCCGTCAAAATATTCAACTAAGGGAAGATTTATAGCTCAAGCATGTGAACCAGCAGGGTTTGCTAAAAAATGCAATTATAACCAGACCATGAATAACGATGAAAGTTTCATATGTAGAATAATGAAAGAAAATAGCACAATTTGCATGCTCAAACAACTGGAGAGAAGACTCGCGGCTAGCATTATAGGTAAAAATATTTGAGCGAACAAAATTAGAAGGAAGATTTGCCTATCATCGTGTGTCCACACACTCACTTTACAAATTTTAAAGCTCCACGACTGAAAGTTCTGAAGCAATTCCATCCAGTAAGTAATTGTTTCTGTACTCTTGCTGAAAAAGGTCAAACTTACTGCTGCTTTGAAGAATGGACGGCTCAGTTTCGTTGAAAATGCGATCAACCTCGTCCTTTGCTTCCTGTGCAGCGAGAACGAGCATCTGTT
The DNA here is from genome assembly GCA_002796945.1 of Plectus sambesii. NCBI lineage: Eukaryota > Metazoa > Nematoda > Chromadorea > Plectida > Plectidae > Plectus > Plectus sambesii. Next base: position 563 of record NIUQ01003964.1, read on the forward strand.
GGCGAATGTTTGGGGCCGTCACCGTCTGTGCTGGATCCTGCGACTCGAGCGCGTTATTACTAAAACCAGCCGGCTCCGTGAAACCTGAAGAAAAACGTCAACTGTATTAGCTTCATCGTAAAAGTTTATCAATGGTTCTGTTATGCTGTTGCTTTAGTGTCTATTTCAATGCTTCTCCTCTTTCTCTATGCGCTATTCAGTTGGATTTTTTCAGCTTCTAGAGCAGACAAAGTCAAATTCTGCAGTCTCTATTCCCATGGCGTACATATACTTATCTCCTTCGAACGCATCGTTCCTAATAAGGATGCACTCTTTGTCGCACCCTCCGAACAGATGTGTGCCAAATGGGGCGGCGCCCGTCTTAAAACCGATGATATCGACTTACGAATGGTAACTGTATTTTGTGAACGCAACAGATAAACGATTTCAATGATGTCATAGATTACCTGAAGGCCGACGGTTGCAAGGCGTGAAGCTGTTTCCGCATGGAATGTTGCTGCGTCTTCTGCGAGAGTGTTCATCAATGTCCTCCGCTCTAACGAGTGCGCACAACGCTGCGACAACACAAATCAGCGATGCCAATTGCGTGCCTGCCATGGCCATCGCAATCATGCGAGACCTGAAATGAACTTTGCTATAGTTTCCCTTCTTCTCCTCGGTGCCGACACACGCCGAAAACGCGAACAGTCTTATGTTGCGAACGCGAGGAAGCCTACATATTCCATAGGCGGCTGATCCTTTGAGTTAACTCAGACGTTCTAATTTCATGTTTTCTGCCGCCGTTCGCTAGAATGCAAAGTACTGAACTGAACACCGCCTAATCGCTATCACTTATGTACTCTCAACTCGATTTGTACATGTCTATAGAGAAATAATAATCCGTATGTAAACATCGCATTCGTCCTATTCCTTAAAATACTGTCCTCAAATTTCATCGACATCATATAAAAAGCTACCCTGTCGGATTCCCTAATCTAGCATAAACACTAGTATCACAATATTCACCCGACTTGTTCACTCAGCCGTGTTTCAAGTTGCTAATCGCGCAGCCCACACCTGAGTAAAATTGAATACCAGCAATAGCATAAGCAAAAATAATGATGCGATTGCACAGTAAGAAGAGAGTGTTTAAAATAATCGGGACATGGATCGACACATGACAGAAAAAACTGCGCTTGTATTTGCATAAATATTCAGTCACGACCATTTACATATCTCTAGAAAAAAGTCAGCTGATATTTTTGCCAGATTTCGGCCCTAATAAATGATTATAGGGAAGTACGTAGCGCTCAACGAGTTGTAACCTTGTGCGCAACAGAAAGGTTAATCAATCAAACGTTAGATAAGAGTCTAAGAGACTAAGCCTGTCAGCGATGATATCGCCGAGTCTGATCATGCATGGCTCGTGACGCCGGTCGGGAGTGAAGTATGTGCAACCTACCGCGAGTCGAGTCCGGACCCCGACGGAGACCGTAGATAAAAAACTTTGGCTCGTCTGGGTCGAAAGATATCAAGTATGAGTTTGGCATGAATCTGATGGTTGATAGACGAGGGAAGGATGTTATGAAGTAACTTTTTCGAAAGCAGATAAAAGGTAGTAATTCAATATAACACTTGAATTTTATGACCAAGGAAAGTACAGTTTGCAGTAAAAATTGCGCCGAAGAGGAATTTGGGTATATAGGGTAGTATCAACGCTTTGAGAGTCATGCCCGCAAAACATGCAATTTCAGAATCTAATGTAGGGTTTATTTTCATCATTCTGCAGCTATAGTGAGGACGGTAGTTCCCGATTTTGTCTGAAATCTCGTTCTACACTGATGTCGATACCGCTTTCTTATGCGAAACGCATACGCACATGATGTCATATATAAAGATTACAGTAAATTTAGCTTTCTTCTTGGACTGCTGATAGTTTTTGACATAAGGAACTACTTCAAAGTTACAGAAATGTATGCAACTGAGACGAAAGTAGTAAGCAGAAATTGACATCTCGATTTGTTAGAAAGCGTTACTGTTCAAATCTATTTAAAACTTTACTAATCTCTTTCAATCTTGGGTTAAAATGAAAAAAGCTCAATATGAAGAGCGCTTACCAGATTCACACCTATAAATGCTGAAAATGAACTACTTTGATATAACTGGCACGAACTGAAATCCAAATAGAGCCGCATATAAAATGAGAATTTCGTATTAGTTATATTTGTATTTTGACAATCGGCCGCTGACGGTAAAATGTAGAGCATAGCCAAAAAGTTTCCAAGTAAAGGCTGAATCAGCCGCAAGTTTCCGTTTTCAGGCAGCCTCTTTTCCTTTTCTTCATTGGCCATAATAAACAAGCGCACGGCAACTGTGAATAAAACCACGTTTATTGCAGGAATAAGAAATGGATATCTAATCGCTGGCCGTTAAAATTTGCCACGCCAGTGGAAATAAATTTGAAGAAATGTCAGTGTTTGACCCGTCCGAGGTCACATTCTGAGCGCTTAATACGAGCTGGTAGAAAGATGGGCAAATGTTTCTAATGAAAATGTCATGTCGGTCAAAAATGGGCTATACTTAGATACGGGCGCCAAAAACATATGAAACAGACTTGAATACAGCATCTGTTACCAATCGTTTTTCCATCTTGGCCTCCAAAACGTCAAGGATAGGAACGCGGTCGCCGTCGACGGGCCAGACCTTGTAGCAGGGGGGTGGCGGAGTGATGGTGCGCGAAAATTTGCTGATTCGGATCGGAGCACTGCGGAGGACGAGGTCGGCTGATGGCGGCATTCGAACGGCGCGTTGACGTCGGCGGCGAACGACTACAATCGACTGGAACAGACCCAGATTCAGCCGGATCGGGGCCGGCCCGGATGACCTGATGCACAAATCGGCCGTCTCCCCGCTCGCCCCGCCGACGCCGGCGACTTTCTCGTCTGCGGCGTTGCGATGCGCAGGGTCGCGACGGCCAATTAGACCCGCCATGCAGAAAAGATTCATGTTCCCACCGCAGAACAACGTGGCATAGTGAAGGGAAGCGAGAACACGGGTCACGCGCCATCTATACCATTTGCCGATGTGCCACAAACATGAGACACTCTTGGAATAATCCAGGCAATCACTATTTCACGAAGAGGTGTGACAAGTAAAGAAATTCTCACCTACTCTCTGAAACAGTAATACTTTTAGGCGTCAACTCTCTGAGAAGAAGCTAAAGCTATTCAAGCCTACCTTAGCGCTCCCCCAATCGTAAAACTTACACTCCATCAAAATGAAACACGGTTAATGCTGCTGATTCTCATTTAAAAGATTTATAAGTCTCCTATTGACACCATCCCGGAGCGTCGTTGCTCAAGCGTCTACACAGTACAGAGAGCAAGGCATATTCGAGTTCAATGAAGTTTGGAATTGCTCCTTTTAAAGGCTTCTATTAACGTTGACGATGGAAATGTTACAACGATGCGCTTCATTACCTCATTGCTCCATGGGATAGGTTATTGCGTGATGCTTCGCTAAAATGCAAGCATTGATATAAAAAAACATGGGGACACGAGTTCAAAGTGTAGAATATTACATATTCAAATCCATCTCGTGTGATTTCAACTTTTCCTGACTGCAGCCGCAAAAAACACTATGTAAATTTATATCCTATCCCTGGATTAACGGCAAATCACAAGAGAGGAGAAGAGCCGTCAGATCTGTGGCGCGCTAGAAATAAAATTTGCCCCACTGTCTCAGGAGAGCTTTTTTGCTTCACGGTAATAAATGTCTAGACTATCACAACATACTCATCTTCAATGGGAGCTTTATGGCGCTAGTAGATCTCCCGGCACGCCACGAACTCTCGATGCGAACAATAAATGAGGATAAAAGTTGAAGACTGCAAAGCCGTTGATCGGCCCTGACTGGAGTGCAAACACCCTGAACTTCCGCGCTACGCCCGTCGCTCATGACCGGTGCGTTACTGGAAGAGCAGCAGACGCGTGGTGCCCGATCGAGTCAGCCAAAGGACAATCGGTGGGCGGACTGGCTGGCTGGCTCCCCCGTTACGGTTCGCATCTCGGGGGGACGGACCGACCGCGAGAATCACCGGATGGCAGAGGTCACTGCAGGGGCAATTGTCCTCCACGCCGCCCATCCAAAGTCCTATATTATCCTCTCTTTTTTGCTCCCGTCTTTTGCACTCTATCTCTACTACCAAGAATCATATGGCAGTCTACTTTCGCGTCAAGTTGATCGTCCCTGTCAAATTTCTTTGCTTGATTAACGTTTTATAGTCAGACGTGACGTTCCCACATACTAAAATAATAATTTCGACAGCTTACTCACAAATTTATTAATCTTTTATTGGTCTGCTGCAAAATTGCTGCTATGCATTTATATTTACGATGACAGCATGCGCGAACCGACATCGTTCTTTGGATGAGTAATAATTTTTAATCTCCCGTCTCTAAATGTTTGAAACGAGTATTGAATTAGGGATGCATAAACGATAAATGACCTACGCCCAGAAATAACACCTTGATTATGCAAAAACCTATCCAACCCTGAAAGTCGATCATTACATTGTAAAAACAGCGGTGCAAGAACTAGTTTTCAATCCTAACGCCAGCCTAATCACTTTCACTAAAATAGTAAAAAGCGTCATGGATCGGCCAGCGGAATTCGCGCCAATCCGCCCGAGTTCAGCCCGCTATTCAATCCATATTAGGAGTCCGCTTCTAATATGGACTGAGGCGTGGATGGCCCTCGAATATTGTAGCCATTAAATAATCATATTGGTTTTACGGACCGTTGTTCTGTGCATCATCTATACTACATACATAAGTAAAGTTAATTCGGAATGTGAGTTTAAATAACAGTAGAATGTTTGCTTAGGGTTTTTTGATGAAAATGGGTAAATTCTCATAGATATCCTAGATAAAAATATGAGCAAAAATGTTGCTGTTTTCTGCAATATCTTCTGCAGAAATTGAAACACTAAAGTTTCTGACCTTTTCCTTCGTTGAACGCAGGCGCGGCACGAGGAGAACGTGGAGCTTGGGCCAGCGCTCCAAAATACTGGTACGCTCTATGACGGATCCTTCAGAATAGAGGTAAGAGTTGCCTGCATTCATTCACAGCGTGTTCCACTATGAAGGAAAATATTTCCCTGATATTCTAGTGGCACTCGACTGAACACACATTTTCTATAGGACTTGTTGAGTGCTCTCTAAAATTTTGACTATCTTCACCTTCGAACAAGGCAAAACATTTAAAGCTTCTGATGGGACGATTTTATTTAGCAAGCAGGTTAAGTTAGTGCTTCTCAAAATTTTTTTCAGTAAAAATTGATATAGAGCCTGATTCATACCGTACGACCCAGCTTGTAAGGTGGCAGCAATGAATTGTAAATAAGTAATGCTTAGTCTCTGCTTTTAAGCAACTTATTTTCAATTCATTTGCAAACATAAATAAGCAGCTCATCGAATCGCACTAATCGAGAACAGAATGTACCAGCCTCGGCGCAACCACTTGTACACTGGCTGCATTGAAACGCCGGGGTCCGGTTAAATGGATTTCGGGGTGGTGACTGTACAGATCCGTTCGTCAGTCCGTCGTCGTCTTCCGCCTGATCTCTCATGCGCCTGACATGGCCGAACGAATCTGCGACTTTGTATCACCTGCCACGCACGCCTCAATACGTCATTTATCAGTTATATTGGGTGCGAATTTTCATCAGCCACGTCACGCGTCGATCCACAAAACGACATGCGTTTCGTCGAAACACTCGTCATACGTTACTAAACTGTCATTTTATGAAAAAGACGTTGAACGCAAAAAATATGGCATCATTCTATGTGAAAATGGTTTTGCCGTTTTGCCTAAATTAGGCTAGAAGGCTAGCTGAAAACGTGACACAGATTTTCTTTGTGTACATAATGACTAATTCGCTTGCGGCCATCCTTGCGAATCATGTGATGTCATGCAGGATGTTTCGATCAGCGAAACACGTGACCTGCAATAATCAATTAATTGATTAGTTTTGAATCCCGTAAAATTTGTAATATACTTTGATTTTGTAAATTATATATTCATTTTGTATAGCCAAATGAAAGCTAGTGTAGCGCTAAAAATGGATGATTTCTGAGTCTGTCAACTCTACAAGCCTGTCTTGCGCACAGTTCATTTGAAAATGCCCCACTTTTCGACGTCCACTGACTTTTAACTTGTGCGAGGAGTAACGGCCGACGATCAACTCTTGAAAAGAGATTTACGCTATGAGTTCAGCGGGCCAACATTTGCCCTTTTGACAGTGATAAATGTGAGGCAAATTTCTGGCCTTTCTGTGCATTTCTGGCCTTTCTGGCCTTTCGCTTCAATGCATCAGAACGAGAAAAAGAGAAACGGTTCCAGCAGAAAAATGTCAACATTATGAAAGTGACTTTGTATGTTGCTTCTTCCACATGTCAGCGGGCAATGCATGCTGCAAATAGATTGCTCGCAAATTCGATAACTGTTATCGAGAAGTTGACATGGCTTATATTAATGCCATTTTAAATATGTTAACTTTATCGAAAGCTTATTCTTGGACAGACTTTACAACAAATCTGTGCCATATTCATTAATGACATGTTTTTGGCTCGCCTCATTTATTACGATCGCTTCGCTTTCCCTCTACAATTCCTTAAGTTAGCGCAATAATACACTGTTTTAAAACGGATGCAGTTTTTTCTCTGTTTATGCTTTTATATTTACCTCGAAAAAGATAGAAATAACAGTGATGCAGATGATAAAAGGTTGAAAGATGACGATATAGTGCAATCTTTTCTGAGGATAGCACAGTTATCGATATGGTTACTTAAACAGTTTCGCCAAAAATGCTCACTCTCCAGCAGTTTTGTGTGTTGAATTTGCTGCTGATCCACTTATACATTCAGGGCAGCTCCTCCGATTGAGTTATTAACTTTACTGCTTAGCACTCAAAGCTGGGCAGCAGTTACGAAATCACTTAGGTTAAGCATATTTGAACAGTATCAAACGTCGTCAGCATGATATTGTTACTGTCATGCAACATCTGACCATCGCCTAAAGCGGATGTTTTGTAACTCGAATAATATTTTTTGGTTTCTGCTGGATATTTTCAAAACAGCAGAAAAACTTTGTGCAACTTTAAATTTATGCATGTCTGTTCACGGTGAAAAGGGGAAATCGTCATTAAATTTTGAACATGCGATGTAAACTTCGTTTGCGTTGCCTCGAAAGATCAACTATTGATCAGATTTATCGGTCAATGGAAACACAAGAAGGACGCGAACCTTCCTGGTCCTCGCAGAAGTACGACTATGAGCCCTACATTAACCTCCCAAAGACCATTTTGTGACCAAAGTGGTCGAGGAATCGGATTAAAGGATGGAACGATATTTTGGCCAAAACGATTGAAACTGCTCTCAGTTTTCAGCAGCCGCAGAACCGTTCGACAGCATAATAACAATGAAACAAGCGATCGCGATTTACTTAATAAAAATTTGCTGTAATTTTATAATTCAGTTGCGACTCGTATTTCTGTCATGATTTCGGCTTTAAAAAGTTGACGGTTACGCATACCTCTGCAAAGGTTCCGCAACATTTGTCAAAATTTCTGCTGGATTGCAAAGCATTTCTGATTAGCATTACTTTTCAGTATCTTTAGTGATCTTGGTTCCGCGCAATTTCTGCGTCATTGTCATTTACGAATACTTTTGAATGTTGTTTCGGTTATATTCTTTATTCTTGCCAATAGAATGCAGTTTATAGGAAGATCAAGTGTACCTAATACTTGTAAAATCGCAAAATATTGCCACAATTTGTCCACAATCAAGCACAGACGTGGAGGTAGACCCGACATACTGTGGGAGTCAAACAACCAGGTGAGGAGTTCGGGATGCTGGCAAAAGGGGGATTAGTAATGTTGGGATCTTTGGTCATTTTCTAAGAACTGGAGAGGATATTACTATGCATTCCGCCTTTAATTCGTCCCTTATTGTAGAGAATACTGTTCAAAAAATTGAAATAATAATTGATTCGTGATTTGCGTGCATAAAGAAATTGGTGTACTGCCAACATCTCGTAAATAGCAGCTACCCCTTGCATCACAGAATGTGTAGAACTATCTCATGCAAAATCGCACAATGTCCTTGCCGAACCTGTTTATTGAAACAAGATCAGCAACGCAGATAGGTGCAACATGTTGACTATGACGACAGAAACTACCAAAATAAATTCTGCCAACAACAAACACATGTAATGAACCAGAGACAATGTTGAGTACGCACTGCGCTGTACAGATGCGTTTACCTCAAATATTCGCGTTAATCCCCGGCGGCGTTTCAGTTTAATTATTTAATCATTGTGCAAGTCTGGTTCGTAACGGTAGCGTTAGTTATGGCATGGTCTGCGAGTAAATTGACAAATAAACATGCGCCGCGTGTCCATATAATTCAATACAACTGGTTAGCATTTGTTAGGGCATGAATATTAGATTGTCGGTGGAGTCCACCTGTTTGATCATTCTCCCTCTCCGGGACATAAAAGACATATCATAGAAACTGAAAATATGATTATTTGATTCTATGCATACAGAATTTCACCAGTTTTCTGAATGCTTTGAGTTTGCTTTGTATTAGCTAGTTTTCTTTCAAGCAGTTTTACTAGATGTGGGAAGTCGTTAAAAGTGATAATATGATATTGTATTGCCCAAATGGGCCTCGGTGGTTGTTAATTATAGCTGCCTAGAGTCTATGAGTTTGCAAAGTTATTTCCTATACCGACCAGTAAACAGACTAGCCTTTCAGTTTTTCTTTACTGAACTTTGTTTCGAACTTTTATCCAGATGCCCGAAAGAGTCCTAAATTGTTTACCAATGCAGCACTCTGCGTCTCTGCTGTACTACCAGTGCCGCGGTTCTTGGTAAAGATGCTGCTGTTTGGTTTAAAGTGAATAATTGAGAAAGGTGGCGCGAGTACAGCGCAAGCGGCAACGCTAGCCGCTGGGTACGCCGCAAGAGTTATGCGCGCGGCGCTCTGGCTTGGATTTTGCTTTGCTGATAGTTGGTAGTAAGATCAGTGTTGCAGGTTGTGTTGCATCTCTTTATAAGAGCTACCAATTGATGTCAACTGGCGATAATGTTGAAGAAAATGTTGCGCTCATCATCCTTTGCTTCCTTTCATCATCTGTGCGCCGTGCGCGGCATGGCAACGACGGTGGAGAAGCAAATTTCTGAAACAAACTTTGGAAGCGATGTCTTTCGCAATAAGTCATTCTCAGAGCTTTGCCGTGGGCTGGTAATCTTGAAAATGTGCACCTATCCCGCCTTTGCGAAAAATGCTGAAAATGTGAGATACTTTTATCTTTCATAACTTTTATAATCATGATCTTTTCTGTTTATGTTGAAGGCCGCCAATTGATCTCCATATTGTTTAAAATTTGCAAGTTTAAAAAGTGACTCTAAATCAATTAGATTGCAACGGCATATTCAAAAGGAACACGAGCCCAAATAATAAAAGCCACAGCTGTTTGTTTCGAATAAATTGGGCGTAAAGGGAGTGCAATCAATGCTTTCTTCCTGAAAAGAATGATTGTTGTTTATTGCTTTGAAATTAAGAACATTTGGACGTGAGAATATTTATCAAGTTTGAATTAACTTGATCAAGACCACGTGGAATGAGCGACGATTACATAATTGGCCTCGTGATCTGCACGAATATTTATCGCTGAAGTCAATAAAATGTCCAGATTAATATTCTTCTCATGCTCTTATAGTGGTTAAATGAGAAAATATGAAATCCATCCGTTACTCTCGAAATACTTATTTCAATTAGGTTATGAGCTCTCTGACGATGCAGCATTGCAGTAATCTGGCTCCTTGTTCTTAGTATTTTCGCTAAAGTTTAATGTCTCTTTTTTCAGTTTTATTCACTTGGCTCTAAGACAATTGGCAGATCACTCACTAATTTTGTGCTTCGGAAGACATTTTTTAATCACTTTGTGGCAGGAGAAACAAAGGAAACTTTGCACAAGGAATGTGAAAAGATGCTGCAAAATGGTAATATGAAGGTTATGCTTTGTCCGCCAATGGAAGATCTCGGAACAGACAGGTTCATTTTATGCTTTTAATGTTTTTACCTAATCATACTTTCAATGTAAAATTTCGATCGGGATACTTTAAACTTAATAATGATTTAGATTTCAATAGTAATCAGAGAAGTTGACCTTTTTAGTGCAACTAATAGCAAAGCAATGATAGCAGTTCTTCGGTAACAAATTCAAATAGAACACATTGTAAAGCTTTTGAGGCAGTTGAAGATATAGGGATCATTTTAATGATTAGAAATTTAGTCTCTGTATTTAGATTCGGCTGATTTCACGTAGTTACCGTTTTTCTAGTAGAATTCTTGGGGGTTTCGTATTCGAAACTACGAGATTTTGGTATCGTGATTCTTTATGTACGACAGTGTAGAAAGTGAATGAAAATGTTAACAAAATGATGTTTTGAGAGAATCCCTGAGGTTCTATATCTGAGGATTTAGAATTAGAAAAAAAAACCGGTCGTTTGATGAGGTTTATTCCAAGTACAGCCATTGTTTATAAGTTACGATCATTCCTTATAAATGTGTTGTATGTGGTAATATTTCTAGGGAACACTGCAAAGAGCGCATAAAAGAAAATGTCCGCCGATACATGGAATTTGTTGACATTGCGATTGAACTGAACAAAACGCAACGCGGGCAGCAAGCACTGGTTCAATTCAAGCCGACCGCAGTTTTCCCAAACTCCATAATGGTGATTTCCGCTATTTAGAAGTTAATAAATTATCACATTATATACCATTACACTATATCATATTGCTTAAGATAAAGGAACGGTTCAAGGTTTGGGGAACTTGTGGAACTAAACCAGGGTTCCGAATTGTCCTTTTTTCGGACCCTAAATCTTTTTAATTTTGAATGTCCTTTTTAAAAAGAAATGTCCTTTTTTCAACGAACGTCCTTTTTTGTCCTTTTTTTGATAAAAACACTAAAACTACTAAAAAAAAGGTCATTTTGAAAAAAATAGAAGATTATAACACAGAAAAAAAGGATATTTTTTTAAAATGACATTTAAAATTGACTTAATTATAATGTGCCCCCTAAATCGATCGAACCTGCCCCCAGATTTCGATTTATTCTGCCCCCAAATTTCGATCGAATTTGCCCCCAGAATGGAAGGTTTGCCCTCAAAAAAGAAATAGAAATGCCCCCTGATAGGAAAAATATTTTTGCCCCCTAAATGATGTAACCTGCCTCCAGAATGATAAAAACTGCTCACAAAATGACACATAATTATCCCAAAATAACATATATTAGTGACCTCCAAAGAACATATTTTGACCCCAAAGTAATGCGAAAGGGAAACTCTAATAAGGAAAGCAAGAATGGAGTATTGCTTATTTCACTAATGAAAATGTTCAATAACCAGATGAAATTATTGCATGGCTTAGACGACATGTGTCACTGGAGTGACTAACACGAAGGTCTTAGGTAGCTAGATCGGTTAATTTCGTAATGCGATGCTACCGCTTGAATTGAGGCATCTCGCGCTGTGTGACCTGTGTCTTATTGGTACAATCAAAACCGGATAAGTGCACAAGGGCGTGACCCGATCCAAATGTCACTCAAAGATCCGCGCATATGATGTAAAGCACATCGAAACAATTCTCGAAGCTCCGTTTAGTGACAAGGGATGTTTTCTATGCACATTTCATTTTAACAATGACACTTTCCATGTCGAAAAGGTGACATTCCTAGTCAGATTTAGACGAAAAATGACCTAATTAAGTGGAGATGCTACATAACTAATCAAATGAGCGTATTTTAATGATTTGAACAAAAATCGAGCAAAAAATTAGTGCATATAAGCACATTCCGCTTAAGCGGAATAATTTTTCATGCCCGGTCGAGTTGTACTTATCCAATTTTGACTGTATTCAGTATTTGATTGTTTTCATAACTACGCATTATTTGTAAATTAAAACTGATGCCGATTTCATTTGCTTACATTAAAATTTCGTCAATTATCCATCACCGACACTTTTTCCCGTAAATTATAAAATATTATTGAGAGCAAAACGTACTCATTTGGGGTCAAAATGTTCTAATTAGGGGGCAAAAATGATTTATAAATCAGGGGTCATTATTATAATTTTTCGGGGGCAGCTTCTATCATTCTGGGGGCATTTTCTATCAATTAGGGGGCACGTTCTATCACTTAGCGGCATTTATTTTTTTTTGGGGGCAGCTTCTATCATTTAGGGGGCAGGTTCTATCATTCTGGGGGCAGAACCGATTTATTTAGGGGGCAGATAATATCGCAGCCTTTAAAATTTAGGGTCCCAAAATGGAAAAATCTTTTTAAAAAGGACGAATTTTAAAAAATAAGGACAATTTTCAAATTGTCCTTATTTTCAAAATTTTTCATTCAGAACCCTGAACTAAACGTTTGAAACGTGCAAACAGCCCTTATTGATTAGCAAATTAAAAGTATTCTGCTAGATAGTTCAACCTTTTCGTGGTCTTTGACCATATCCTTTAAAGTGTAAAATCTTTGACCTCTTTGGTCACTTTGGTCCTCTCCGCACTACATTTATAAAAATAGTACAATACATGATCTCATTGCGTGGAATAGCTCATATTCTTTTCACTCGTAGAGTGGTATGAGTTGATGACAGACATTGGCCACCTCCATGAGGAATTTGCTCACACCTAGCCAATTTCCCGTCTATATTCAGTGCTAGCTCGAACATTTTTCATTCCTCTTCAGATTCGAAAGGTCAAATATATTGACTAGGGGTGTTTATTCTTCGTCCGTCATTTCCACGCTCACCTCTGACATTTGAGATAGAGGGGATGCTGCTCCGGTCGATACAGCTACGACTTCAGCCTAAAATTCAGTGTGGAGAGTGCAAACAGTTTTACCACTCGGTTCTGATTAGAGTACATCGAATAGACAGGGGGGAAGAAGTTTAAGGCTCCATAATATCTGGACAAAACATGTATCGTTAAAAATTCAGTCCCTGTGTTCATCTCCGCTCATATCTTTTGCATGTTTCGTGCCACTTTCTTTCCTATAACTGTTGCTTATAGTGAAAGCGCAATTTCGTATTTGTTTACATGGCATGTGTACGCTAATATCCAAGACTGCATAAATTTACGAGAATATTTGAGTCATTTTTTTCATTCTATCTTTTTTCATCTTTCCTCTACTTGTGATATGAAACTATTGACCTTTCTTAATGATGGAACGACCTTCATATGGTGAATGGTGTCCCCGCAATGTTTCTGTCTTCAAAAGAAAACCTTAACAAAAACTGAAATATAGCTTAAAGTGGGCGTGATAAATTCTTTATTCTGACATGTCTTATAATCGACAGAATGGGATTAATGTACGTCAATGACGTATGGACAATGTCACCATAGGAATCGCAAAAGAATAGATTTAAAAAACTTTTCTTTTAGGAAACTGATTCTAAAAATGCAGAACGAAACAATATCAGCATGGCCGAAACTGTGACAAAGTATGCAAAAATTATGAATGGCGCCACGGATTCTTCCGTGAATCCAATCGTTGTTGAAGGGCTGAAGGCAACGCAGAAGATGTATGAGAAAGCGGCGAAAAGCAACATTCCAATAATTGTTGACGGCGAACTGCGTAGCACTTACTTTAGTCTTCACGCTCTCACAATGGCTGCATCGCTGCTGTATAATTCGCCCAAGAGTGATCACACCTACGTCTACGGAACATTTCAATGCTACTTAAAGGTTACTTTGCACAAATATATTAAACATATCAAAACTCTTAATTTTACCTTTTTCTTGCGGGTTTATAGTCGTGTTGTTTAAAGAGATGATTTATCATTTTCCATTACTTCCCCATTTACTGCAGCTCTTCTAAAATCAGTAACAGCTTTAACTTCAACAATTTATAACATTTTATAATTTTTTCAGCAAACTGCAGTTTATTTAAATTTAAATTGTTTGTCTCAATTGTATTGCTTTCTTTCTAGGACACTCCAAAATATTTCGATCTTTCTGTTGATGTTAGCAATGAGCTGAACTTTCGATTGGGCGCCAAATTTGTTCGTGGCGCATACATGGAAGTGGAGAGACGCCTTGCCAAGAAAGAGGTAATTTCTGTTATTCGAGCTCTTCACATATTTAGCTCTTTGGTGGCGCTAACGCTGTCATAATTCCGCTCTTGAGCTATTTGCATGACTTAATTGGGCCTCAAGCTCAGTCAATGGAGAGCGCCAGAGTAAGCTCAACCAGTCGCCGTGCATTGTGCTCCGAACAATGGTAGATTGACTGGACTTTATTATTTGATTCCTCAGGGTTCGATTGTCAGTTTCGCCAATTGTTATTTTAAAATAGGCCGATGACTGGTACTGTTTTTTGGCCAATCTATTTGAAGACAAGTATGCAAAAATAAAAAAGATTATTCCACTTCACTACAATTTAGCTCGATTGGCACATAGTTTTTATTGAAGTCTGACTCCGGTTCAACAGTGAATCTCAGCGTTCACTTTCCCGTCCTAACATATTTTTCTGTAATTCTTTTTGTCGTTTGAAAGGTAATATGAAGAAATTTTGTTTCATTGTAGAATAGAGAAGACCCAGTTCGACCGAGTCACGCACACACATCAGACGCATACGATATGCTCGTATCCAAGGCGCTGCTGCAGGTGGCGAAGAATG
>NIUQ01003965.1:0-15309 GCA_002796945.1 Plectus sambesii
AAAGGACGCAGAGGGACAGCTGAAACTGAGCGAGCAACGCTGCGAGGCGGTCCAGAGAAATGCGGACAGACTGCGCGAACAACTGGCACGCTACGAAGCTGACGAAAGTCATCTAAAGGTCAGACTCCACCCTTGCGGTGTCCGAACGATATTCGAGTCCTTACACATTAATTCAACGCTTGAACACTGTATACTTTTGACATCGGTTTTTTTACTTTGATGGATTGGTGTTTGCTTTGCGATTAGCGACGTCATTATTCGAGAGGTTTAGATTTCGTGCGATTTTTTCAATGCGGAAAGCATATGGCATTCAGGGGCCAATTTCATAAAACAAATGTGAGCTGTATTTACATCAAAATGCATTTACATTAGAGCGCTGATTGATCACTGCGCGCAACTGACCAATCGCTGCTCTGATGTAAATGCATTTTGATGTAAGTACAGTTCACATTTGTTTTATGAAATTGGCCCCTGGCGTTGTCCACTTTGCATATAGCTCATAGCACCTATTTTACTGTGGTCTAGAAAGCATTGATTGTTAATTGAGTATATTTGATTCGTCTTTGGTGTATACACTGATTGGAGTAGGAATTTTGCTCGCCGAGAGTTGATTTCGGCGCCCAGCTGAAATGTCAGAAAGAAACAACTCAACCTAGCCGAAGACCCTGGCAAACCCTAGTTCCCTACTTTTAAATTAGTGAAGTCAAAATTAATCAATCATGTACTGAAGAAATGTGCTTTAGAGCCGTGTGGACAAGCTAAGTCGGACGGCGGCCGAAAGCCAATCCCTACAGGATCAGTTTGCGCAGATGCAGAGGGATCTGAGTGCCGTCGGCGCTCGCAAGCAAGCGATGGAAAGCGAACTGGAACAGGCGAGGTAAATTGTGATAGAATGTTGATCACGCTGTGAAAAGATTCATCACGCGAATTATAACTAAGTATAACTATAACTTTAACTGAATTTATCTCTAACTATAACTAAGCTTTAACTTAAAATGCCCATTGAAATTGTACCTTTTGCTAACCTAACATTCAATGGGCCGGTTTCATAATCGTTTCTTAAAGTTAAGCAATTCATTGCAATACTCAGCGCTATGCTTCATAATGGATTTACGTAACGCATTACTTAAGAAGGACTTAGGAAACGATTATGGAACCGGCCCAATGTCGCGTTTTTAAGCTCTTTTTCAAGAACAGAAATCAAGTTGTATTTTTATTGCAGACGAGATATTGGAGAGTGGAAATCGCGGGTGGCCGATTTGAATGGACGCATCAGCGAACTTCAGAGGAATGTGAATGAGAGTGCCGAGGAGAAGAAGCGACTCGATGAGCGATTGTCAGCTTTGGATCGGGTGGGTTCCTAGCGCAATTTATGCGTTACATGAATTGTTTCGATCGAACAATATTAACACATTCACGACAATGTGCATGACCGGTCATGCACGCGGTGACTGCCATTTCGGACCGTGTGCATGACGGGTCATGCACGCACGCGCTGTAATCGGGCTAAAGGGCGACCGGTACGCGAAGGCTACCGTAATCGGAGGCGCGTGATTTGAATTGCGTTACGTAAGGATTTGTGGCCATAACAATGCCGTACGGAGCTATTTGAATGCAAACATTATAATCAGGCGAGAATCGCTTTAGAACCCCTCTCGTACCTGCCGCCCTTTAGCCGATTACACACGCTGTGTAAAAAACGCCGCGGTCCCACGCGGCAGTTTTCCGTAAACACGCGCTGTCGTGAATGTGTTAAAATACAGTGGAATTCGTTTATATCGGCCACTGGGGGGCCGACAAATTTTGACCGGTATAACCGAACTTTTTTGTATGGGAAAGTACGCTTTGGGACTGAAAATGTTGACCGGTATAAACGAAATACCGTTATAACTGAAACCGCTATAAAAAAATTATACTGTATATACGACGAAAGAATCTTTTCGTTGCAGGACCTCCGTGCATCAAGATCATCGGAGTCGGCGCTTCGCAGAGAGTTGGAGGCGGCGCGAGGGGAGAAAACCATTTCAGCTGGCGAACTCGAAGATCTCCGTCGGCGCCTGAACAAGTTGGAGACGGAACGCAAGGAATTCGCCGCCCTCCAGAGTAGGTTCCAGAGAGAACGAGCTGCGCTCAAGAAAACTATCGAAACGGTGCGTGTTTTCCTTTCTATATCTCTTTTATAGTGTCGTGTTTGGTTACCCGTGTGGAGCTAAAGTGTACATTTTTGTTTAGTAGCAAGAACTCTTAGACTGAATTAGACAAACTGCTCCGAAAGTCGACAGCACTTCTTGCTATCAATTTGAGCACGTAAAAACCAAGAAACGATTATCATTGTTCGTGAAAAGGGGTGTTTTTGCACCGAAAAGCTAGCTTATTTTCGCCAACTATAATGCCTGACTCGATTTATAGTTACTGATCGATAAATATTGACGATATAAAGAGCAGAAGTTTAGTTTATTATTCGGACCTTGCGTAATCGAAAGACGCTTGTAGAATATTCATTTATTTCAGTTGGAAATGGACAAACAGCGGACGGACGACGCAGTCCGACGAACGGCGATGGAGAGACAGGCTCTGGACAAGTCGCTTACGGCGATGGAACGCGAGAACATGGAGCTTTACAAGAATTGCGCCCAGCTGCAGAATCAGGTACGTTTCTTCTAATTCATACTTATTTAGCCGTCAAATTTTGAAAGGGAGTATTCGGACAATGTAATCATATCAATGTAATGTAATGCGTGGTTATTATTAATTAGGTGTCGCAATTGGAACAAGAGAATGGACATCGAATATTAGAACTGAGCAATCGTCAGCGCGAGGAGCAAGAAGCTCACGTTGGCAAGGTGCGAGGCCAGAAACATCAGGTAATCCTCACTTACAAGGATATAATCAATGAACGCCTAACGTCAGTTTTTGCATTATCATTACAAATTTTGTAAACAAACGAGTGATTACAATGTAGAAATGTTATTACAATTCTACATTTAAATTTTATATTAGTTTAAGGAAATTTACTTCAGAAGACAATTCAACACCGATAAGCTAAGAGAGAAATGAGTGAACTTTGTGCGCGGATGGATATTTAGCGCACTCAAAGATGGATTGCCATTTCAGCTGGAAAAACTGCTTGATAGCCGCGAGCAGATGCACACTCATCAAGTGAAGCTGCTTGAAGATCAGGTTGCTTCGTTGCGGAACCAGCTGGACGCTGAACGGAAGCGTCGGCGCGACTACGTCGAGCGCTCTCTCAAGAATGATCAAGACATATCGCATCTTCGTTCTGGTACGCTTTTAAACGTTCATTTTTTGTGCTGTAATTGATTTGTCGAAATTCTGTTTTATTTTTGATTGTATTAGTTAGCCTGTTCAATCCGGTAATTTTGCGAAAGAACAATTTGTATGATGAAATGGATACGTCCCTCTCGATCGTGTTAAATGCGTAGTATACTGTATGTGTTGTTACGCGAAACATATGATTATACACGACGTTCCCCTCATTTGCGCACAATGTTTTCATACCCATCCCATTTTGAAAAATTCTACTCGTGCCTTTGCATCTGTATCATACGCAATAACAAGACTCCATTTTTCTCTTTCAGGGATTGATCAGTCGCTAGCCAATCTGCGCTCGGAAACGTCGTCTGCCGGCAGTTTCCTGCGGCCGAATATGAGCGGTTTGAATTCTCGCGCTCATTTGTTGAGTCCGATGCGACCGCCAGTGGCGCACAGTACGCCGTTTGAGAGCCCGGTGAAGAAATAGCACGCTGTATTATGATTGCCTGTTCAGTTTGTTTTTTATTCAGTTATTTTACGCTTTTATCAACTGTCGTCTTAGTTGCGGTGAGGCGGAATGGTAATGTTAAAATTGAGCCAAATACAACTTCTTGCACGTTTACTGAAAACGTGAGTACGGTATTTGTCTTAAGAATATAGTAGTATTAAGGCTGTCGCTTTTAGTATATCATCCTACTTTCAAATGCTTTCATGATTTCATAATATTCTTGCATACAGAAGCGGCGCATATTATGAAATCATGAAAGCATTTGAAAGTAGGATGATATACTAAAAGCGACAGTATTAATACTACTAAATTTCGTGAAATGTTTGCTTTGGCCATTTCACGAAATTTCAAAGCAATACACTTAAAAGGATTAATTTTTTGCGACATTGGTCATTGGATAAAGTAATTAATTTTGAAGAACTTTTGGGATAGGGTCGGACGGTTGAGCTAAATGAAAATTTAAAAATATCCGCCCGTCCGCTTCTAATCACAGTTGATTACTGTATTATGGAAAGTATTGTTTCACTGTTCGTTTGTTTGCCTTTCTCTTTGCAATATGACAAACTATGTGCGCGATCTCGTGAACCCCCTCGTGCAATCTCTTGTCTTTAAAGCAGCTCACACGAGCGGCCAAAATGCCGCGTACAATTTTCGCTGCGGAGGCCGTCTTCAGAAATACTCAAAGGTAGTAATCTCTCGCTGAGTCTTGATTTGTTTTACTTGCCTAGTATTGCTGGTTGAGTCTTTAGCTGGTACTGTATCTGAGTCATATGCTGTGTGCCGTGTGTTTGTTCTCGATGAAGCAATCTCGTTTGACCGCATTTTATGTCTATTCTTTGGCTTCTTAATCGGTACTCCTTTGTTCTTCGGTTATTGATTTGTGTCTCAAAATCGAAAACTCCACTGCCGTTTTTAATAAATTTATTGCTTTTATTCATCTTCACTGATGAATAATAGATTTTGAGTTTAACTGAGTGGCTTTTCATTGAAATGTGTTTGCAAGTGATCACACATCTTTGTGTTTATTTAATTGGCTTAGAAGGGCGCGGACACGATGCCTCGGTTGCACGCACAAATCATCGTACTCATCGTCTGCAGATAATAAGATTTTTGCTGTATGCAACAGAAGTATATGTGCGTCCAAAAGCGTTTTCTTTTCTAATAACAATTGTTGACTATCGTATACTCTAGTAGGCAATGGAGTTCGGGTTAATTCTTTCTGTTCGTTTTCCGCAATTTCGTTTTGCTAATCCTAAAACGCTTTGCGTATTGATTGATCTTATTGGAATATCACTGCCGGATCCTGACCAATTGCACTGCCTTTTACATCAACCGTAACCATAGTCTAATTGTTGAGTGTAAAGCAATAATACTGTATTTTTCTAAAAGAAGCCCTTTGACACCTATTATTTCACCAACCTGAAAATCAGTCTCATATATAGACTTATTCAGACATTGATTACAAGAAGGTCGCCAAGCAAAGGATACCGAACATTTCTTTTGCCTGACCGAGCATATGTAATAAAAATTTCTTTGAAGGCTTTATTGCAAATATGGATTGGTGGAGTGGACTTCAATTAGAATAAATACAGTGGTGAAGTTTCATGATATTTTGCATTTGCATAAGTGCCGTCATGATATTTTCATGTACTGTTACAACTGAATAGAGTGATGAAACAGCACTACTAGATTCATTACTATTCCCTTTGTTTCATAAAATTCGACCCGGTCGATCAGTTTTTTTCTTCTGACCTCAACGTACAATCTTATTCGTAAGTGTTGCGGAAAGGACAGTTCCACTCGTCGTCCGTTCTCTCTGTGAACAACTGATAGATGCATTTCTGGCATATGCGCGGACGACGACAAACTGACTGCGCTCTTTCAGATGGACGTGTCGTTCACTGTCTGTGCTAACGTACACCTCGGATAGCGCAAAGTATTGTACGCTGTGCACCCTGTCGGTACCATTTGCGCTCACATCGCTTGTCGCTCATCAGCTAACGATCAATTGCCTATCTTTTATTCGCGAGCAAAATGGGCAGGCAGTCAGCGCGCGTCCGTTCATATTCCGCAGTGTCTACAGGTTTAATAGGAACATACGGCTGCAGCAAATGATGCGAGTGAGCAGAGGCAGAATAGCACACGTGGAAATTTTTCGTGAGTCAATGTATAATGTGCGTGAGACATTCCACTTGATACAGGACATCTTTGAGGACGCATACATGAGGCCTCGGAACGATTCACTTGATTCATGGCACATTCATTGCTAGCGGAGATTATTCAAGTGCGCTCTTACTACGCTGATGTCCAGCAGACTGAAGCCATGATCAAAACGATTTACACACCTATCACAGGCCTCTTTATGGAAGAAGATTTAACCGAAAGAAAGTGCCACATGACAAACTGCAACGGCGCTACGCACGTCATCAGTTATTGTCAGTATGTCCTCTTCTGCTAGCGGTATTCAATTGGTTGAAACGTTGTCCAGAATGATTATGAGTACCTTTCGGAAAGTACACTCAGTAAAAGTACCGCCTACTTAAACAGTACTTTACTGCCAAATATGAGAGCATTTTGTAAGTGTTGTCATAGTGCTGTCATATTTGACAATAAAGTACTGCTAAAGTAGGCGGTACTTTTTCTGAGTGTAAACAGATCAAACACCCAAATATAATGTATCTTGAACCCAGCCGTCGTAGTTTTTTAGATCTTTGCTCTCCACATAAATGCTTCTCTCGTAACGTGGGATACAAACGTAAAGTTGTTCACTTCGTAAATTTACAGCTAATTGCTGGCAATGTTCGACAGCACATGAACTGTTTTGATTTCTAAGTTCGCAGGAAGGTGCTAGATTTGAAATTATCGATAGTTTATATAGAGAGCCCAAGGCATATTCAAATTTTCAGGGAGTGGACGCCAAAGTCATCCCATCTCCGTCCTCTCGTCCCCAGCCGTGCGCAGCCTGATCGCAGTAACAAAACGACATTTCATTGCCGAAAAAGTCCGCATTTGACACGCACTAAGGCAGAGCTAGACTTGATAGGCTTTCCCAGCAATCAATATGGGATACCCGGCGGTTACTTTCGATGTCGAAAACTGATATCTTACCCATTATATAGCTTTTAAGTAGCAGTACCGATACTGACCATAATACAGGCGTGCCCACGCATTTTTTATTCGCGCCTACAATTGTAAGTGCTGAGCCCATTTCAAATACTGAACTTCATTCATATACTGCACTTTTGTCCAAACATGACACTCAGAATAGCTATTTCATGTAGGTGTCGTAGTGGATAATTTCACAATATACAAGTGAATTGCTAGCATGCTTGTGTGTGCTGATTGCTTTATGCCAGTGTCTGTATGTTGCTCTGAGATGATGGCATTTCCTGACGATAGCTGCGCCCACGCTGCTACAATCGTTAAAAGCTTATCTTTAATGCAGTGCCGACCTTTGCCGCTCTCTTCTTATGACGTCGGTTACGAAGATACCGTTAGTACCGCAGCATGAGGATAAAAGTAGCAATTTCAGCTGTCCTACGCACAGCGCTCGCAAGCTTAGCAAGATGCTGCAAACAGTATCATCTGCTCTGTCTTTAATTTGTATTGCATTGACTGTTTCGTTCTCGACGTCATGTCCAGTCGGTTGGAAGCAGTCGGCCATGGACGGAAGTGGTAAATGCTACAAAGCGGTGCCCCAGGCAATGAACTGGTTTGACGCCGACGTCTTTTGCAAAAACTCCGCGACGAACGCATACCTCACTTCCATCACGTCTGCTTTTGAAAACGCCAATATCAATGGTATGCTAACATCAGTGCTATTATTGGTGTGGTTGCAGTGGTAAATTTTTGAAATAATCAAACTTCATTCATTTGTCACAATAATCATTAATAATCATGTCCTCATGGTATATTTTTGCCTAAAATCGACCGAAAAATTGCAAACCAATTTGAGAATTGTGTTACTCTTTCAATTTATGCGATACGTGTATGTAATCATATTGATAGCGCTAATTTGCAATGAAGTAAAATTAATTCAATGTGTAATTAAGCTCTTCTCTTCAGCAGAAGCATCCGCGTATGCCAATTGCACTCAGTTTTGGATTGGTGGCAACGATATAAGTCAAAAGGGCAAGTTCGCTTGGACAGACGGTCAACCGTTTGCATATGTCAGCTGGGCTTCAGGTACAGTTTGGTTCTCGGCAATCGCTGATAGTTCAATCATTTCTATATTATTTTTGTATTAGTGTAGGTTGGCAGCGCCCGCTATACTGCTGTACTAAAGAATCCTTGCTCACCAAAGCAGACGATTTTCCCTTTCTATGCACACTCTCACAATTTGGAGAGGATGTCATTAGTTAGAAAGTAACTAATAATTCGAATGAATTCTCTCCATAGTGGTCCTGCAACTTTCTTTAAAACAATTTGATCTCCTGTTTTTGATAATATTGTGTGCGTCTGCTGGCCTTTGTCCTTTGTCCTTCCTCGGGCAAAAATTTGCAATCATTTTCGTCGACTGACACTTTTACCATAATAATATGCACTGGTTAAAGTGAATTTTAATTATTAGGCCAGCCGAGTGCCAACGATCAGTGCGTTTCTTCGGACGCGCGCTTAAGCGGGCAGTGGAAAACGGAATCATGCAGCCGAACGAACTGCTTCATCTGCGCCAGTTATGCAGCACCGCCCACAACGACACTACCGCCACCAACGTCGCCATCGGGCATGACGGACTGCTATGACTGGTACCGCTACGGTGGCGCACGCGCCGATGGTATCTACCGTCTCAGTCCGCCCGGCATTGCGCCCTTCGATGCCTATTGCGACATGACAACCGACAACGGCGGCTGGACTGTCTTTCAGCGGTAAGCCGATATTGATACGGTTCACATTCGATATGCCCCACTTTGAAGATTGCCTTATAATACGCCATACGCACATGTACATCATACTGTAACAAATCAGTGGATGCGCGCGTGAGGTGTTATAACGCAATACGGAAAGTGGGGTGTAGCGTATACTTACGATCGCTGATGGACTGTGATAGCAGAGATGGACGTCGGAAGGGCAGAATTTTTACCGCCAGCCATTGTTGTACATTTGACGTTCGATTTGTGGAAATGCAAATAAAATTTTCGCCGTAAATTGGGGAAGTTGTTTTAACAAATATTAGATTAAGGGATGTGCGTGACATGGACGGAAGATAGTGGTTCCAAGTACTCATCTGTGGATGGATCCCGTCTCCGTCTGTCTCGTTACTCATTCTCAGTTTTACCATTTTCACTTTAATAAGGACACATTCATTATTAAATGGAACCCTTTCCAGTTCATACGGAACACTTTTAATAATGATTTGACTTGAAAAACGGCCTCTTTGATATGGAAAGAGTGCATATTAAACTGGAATTGGTATACAGTACGGAAAAAGCATCCTACTCAATTATTTCTTAATTTGTTATCAGTACATAAAAAAATGCTTAATACGTACAAGCAGATCTAAAGCCATAATATTTTCAGACGCCGCGACAATACAACATCGTTTTGGGACCGCACGTGGGCAGAGTACAAAAATGGCTTTGGAAATATCAATCAAAACAATTCCTGGCTCGGATTGGATAGAGTGCATGCACTGAGCACGAAAAACTCTAATGTCACTCTGCGCATCGAACTACACGGAAATCGATGCACTGCGACTTCTTGCTATCGTCGAGGCCTTGTTGATCCGGCCGCCTGGTGGTGGGCCGAATGGTATTTCAAGGTATTATAATACTGAAATATTAAATTACATTGAATTAAGCAAACTTTAAGCTTGAAGTCGTGAGAGATTTTCCTGCAGAACTTTTTCTTCTTCAGTTTCTGTTCGCCAAGTAGTCATACGCAAACGCTCTTTTAAGCCACTAATGGAAATTGAAATTCACCATGGAGCGATATGCTGCTCATGGGAGGTCAATATAATGCTCTGAGAGATCCAAACTGAGATACAAAAAGTCCTTTTGAGAATCTGTTTTTATGATTCCCACGCTATCTATCTCTGACGTCAGTCGCTTGAACGTGGGCTGAGGGGTTAAATCGTTCGTGCACTGGCATTAGGAAAAGTAATATTTTTCGTTCTACCAGTAGCTCTATGTTATAAGGAATCTTCACAGCTTATCTGGGATATTTTATAGCAATTTAACTGTATGTTAGAAACTGAATCCAAATTGATATTCAAGAGCTTTGTTTATCTTATATTCCAAATTTTGATCTTTTTAACATTTAACATTTTCAACCCGAAAAAATGATCGGTTTACAAGCGGTTATAAGCGTTGATTTGATATGGCTTGCATTGCAGTATAAAACGATTTTATCTACTTAGGTCGGCCCTGAGGTCGATTTTTACCGGCTCAATGTATCACTTTCTCCCCGAGGATCGTTAACGTCAAGAACCAACAATGACAATCTTCGGTTCTATAACAACGGCCAGCCGTTCAGCACTATAGATCGCGACAACGACAACGTTGCAGAAAACTGCGCATCAGCCGGTGCTTTGCGATATGGGTACGCTTCAGCAGTGGGGCTGTGACAGAGACAAGGGGATATCAGAAAGGAGAAAGAACCCGAATTTCAGGAATCAGAATTTTGATGTTTTTGGGGTAGAAGTCAAAAATTAAAAATCATACTATAGCCTTTCTCAGCCGAAATCCATTTGAAAAGTGAGTAGGTAAAAGAGCCTCTATGATTAGGAGAATTCAAAGCCTCTCCTGTGACAAGAAAACCAAGAATTTCGGGGACGTTTACTGGAATGGGAATTCTCCTTTTCTTCTGTGAATGTTTCGTTTCTGTCATAGCCCAATTGAACAGGATTCCTTCTCTAACACATGAACGCTTAATGTAATAGTTGATAGCAATAGTGCTATCTGTGTCCCAACTTTCAACCAATTTGCCAACCGCCACACGTTTAAAAATGATAGGTCAAAAATCGATGGTTTGCGCCTTTGACGCCAGAAACTTGAAGGGACGCCCAGAGAATAGTTTTTATGTAAAACACACAGCGCACACCAAGTTCTGTTTGATTCATACGGACGAAATGCAAATAAGTGACGCAAATACTCTCTTTTGCATAGTTTTAAAAAACTAGAAGTTTTGTTCGGTCGGCTGTGACGCGGTCTTGCCATGATCGAATTATTTTCATGGTTCTTTAGTGAAGAGGTTCTTCTTCCTGTTGTAATGGCTTGGAATACGAAAATAAAGTGTTTGGTTTTAGGGGTTGGTGGTTCGGAAGCTGTACTGGTGGTTGTCGACTAAATGGCAAATATGATGTGCCTGCGTGGGGTAGCGGTTTTATGTGGTATACTGGCTCAGATAACTACGACTGGTGGATTGCTCCGTACCAATCCGAAATGAAACTTCGAAGGAATTGAGCAGCGAGCTGTGATATTAACATTTTGCATTTCTCACGAGAAGACAATTGCAAGTATGTATCACATATAATGTTCGCGAAATTCTTTAAACGCCTCATTTTCTCAATAGATGACTAAATCATTCTTGAAACTGGCGCACAAACAAATAATGCAAACATTCTGTGTTTTGATTTCTGCACTGCTGCTCATTGTAACAAAGTCGCGAATATACACTGAATTGCTGGCGAACGACAGTTTTGTAAGCGTAAACATAAAACGTGCTCGCATCCGGTGTAACGAACTGGTTTAATTATCGTAAACAAGTTCCACTGAAAGTTTCGCACTGTTTTTGAAGGCATCATTGCGCGCCCAAAGTGACAGAAACGAAAAGGCGCCCTCTTCTCGCTCTACTGAATAATAATCTTAGGAATTTTGTACTTAGTGGCTGTAACTAAGAGAAAAAGGCCATAAAGTCACAGACTTTCTCAAAGAAATGAACTTCCAGTCTTCGCAGAGTTCGTTGGAATTGCAATTATCAGTCGAACAAAATGACTATGGCGACACTTTGGCCCTCCAGGAGCGACTGGAATATCTTCCATTTAACGAAAATTTCGAAATCGATCCAGCTAATTTGAAGCTTCTCGATGTAAGGCACTGCAGACGTTATTTTGTTTTTGCTCCAGAGTTTGAATCGCTGCAACTCTACACTGAATAATTTTGTACTTTAATATAATTTAGGCGCTTGGAAGCGGCCATTTCGGCGATGTTCGCCTTGGTCTGTTGAAATCGAACGATTCCCGTTGCATTGTCGCTGTGAAAACTGCAAAATCAGTCCTCGACAAACGAATGAGTAGAATGAATGATGTCGAACGTGAGGAAGAGTTCTGCAGGTACTGCACTGTCCCACCGCACTTTTATGGATAACGTGTGTCTAAGCTTGGAGCTCATAAACAAAAATCTCCTTACTCGACAGTTTAGCGTCTCATTCGTAAAATTATCCCAAAGTTCAGTTTACGATTCTCAGCAGTATCGGTTTCGTAAAAAGCAATATTTCAATATTCTGAATTCTAAAACCTCAAATCTTCAGTCCCTTTTGCGAAATTGATATTTTTTAAATGAGTGTCCAAAGATGTTTCGAAGTAAGCCCTAGGAATGAAATACTCGCGGTTCTCATGCGACTATTGAAGTTATTAAGTGCAGTTAAATTTTGCATAATCGTGGATGATAAAGTACTATAATTTCAATCTGCATAGCCATCTTTTTCATTTGCAGCCCCTCAGGTTTAAGCATACCATATTCGCAAGTTTGGTAACGGTATTGAGTACAGATATGCCATGAATTAATTTCTTCATGACTAGGCAGCCTGAAAACCGAAGAAAGCTGGTCTCTGATTACTAACCGGTGTCCCGTGGCAGCACATGGAGACTTTATGACAAAACTTTTGAAAATTTATGTCTCGTCACGTTACACCAAATTTTGTCATAACTTGTAGTTGCAAAAAAAGCGAGATGGCACCCAGTCCTTAAAACTGCTGCAAAACTGAGAGACTGCAGAATTATAAACGCGGAGATTTGTCATTTTTTAGCTATTTCCAGTTTCGTAAACAATCGCTGCGCTGGAAAATTTGCAATTGTAATTATTCAGTTCAATAGACCTGAATTTGACACATTAATCTATACTTATCTGGAAATAACTTCTTGTTTGCAGGCAACGAGAAGCTCTTAGAGATGAGCTCAGAATAATGTCCTTTCTTCCCGAGCATCCCAATGTTGTGAAATTACTAGGCGCAATTACAACTATAAAAAATGATTTTTGCGTTGTAATTGAGTATTGCGAATA
The DNA here is from genome assembly GCA_002796945.1 of Plectus sambesii. Taxonomy (NCBI): domain Eukaryota; kingdom Metazoa; phylum Nematoda; class Chromadorea; order Plectida; family Plectidae; genus Plectus; species Plectus sambesii. The sequence continues at coordinate 13,000 of NIUQ01003965.1, forward strand.
TGGTGGATTGGACAGTTTTCTGCGACAGCAGTTTGATGATGGAAACTTCGCCAATGAATTGCAACAGGATCATGATTGGAAAGAAAACACAGTAGACGCAGCAAAATTTATTAGAATGGTTAGTCTTATGCGTTACTCATAGCTTTCATAATCCAAAAATGATCAACTTGTCCATTAATATCATTAAGAGATTAGAAAGTGAATTAATCTTTTTAAAAACTTCTTAAAGTGAGCTAAGCAGCTAATGTCAATTTAAGCTTTAAGGAAAGATTTGATATTCACAACAGTTTCTTCATTTCTCTGTGTTGTAACTAAGCTAAAATTTGGACTAATATGATTGTTCATCAGGAATGATTAGAGCGCTGGATCCTTTCGTCTCTCCTCACATGCAAGAGTTTATTATTAAATAAAATCTTTTCAAAAGATGTAATAAATAATCATTCTGTGGCAACCTTAAAATATAATGTCTTTCTGTTTTAATATTCATATTTTAAGATACAAAAAAGAAGCGGAATGCACAGCTTTGCTGAACAACTTTCCGCGAGACGAGAAAGTCGCCGGATCTCGACTAGCGATTTGCTCGCATTCGCACTTCAAATTGCGAGAGCCATGAACTTTCTCGCCTCAAATATGGTAGGAAGAATTTATCTTCGAGGTCAATCTGTTGAAATGCCGAATGCAGTTCTCAGTTCTCTGCCACTCTTTATCTTTGTCAGTCCGTCGGTTCATCCTTTAGTCATATCTTATCAGTGCCTGGGCCTTTTTTGAAACGTAGCGGGAATAGTTTTTCGACTGCCGTATGCCTTGCTTTTTTTAACATAGCGCTTCGTTTAGCAAAGATCTTCTGCAAAACTCAAATTACTGCTGCTCCCTCTTTTGTATTTAAAGGCATTATTGAGAGACAATCAGTGTTGCAACTCAAGTTTGTAACTTAGTTATTTTACTTAGTTAAAAACTTAGTAATAGTACTAAGTAACTAACTAAGTTTCAAAAAAAACTTAGTACTTACTAAGTAACTGACTAGGTTTTATTTTTGCCCGTTAACTTACTAAATAACTAACTAAGTTTTATTTTTATCAACTCAACTAAGATTAAAACTTAGTAAAATACTTAGTACTATGTTTTCAACTAAGTTTCCGAAAGTTACTCTTAACCTTAAAATTTTCGCTATTTGGCAGAAATACCAGTCCTGGTCAAGAATTAGTAACATAAAATGTATCACTTCATTCGAGTTTTTGTCCGCGCTTCGCGCGGGCAGTTCATATCACTCTGTCGATCTGTAATTACACCCCACCTATTTCCGTTAGCATGAAAGCAAATCTTTGCCTTTCGTAAAATTTACAACACGGAGCTTATCAGGACACTGATTCGAAACGATACATTAGTTTTCTTGAGCGGGGCTAGTTTTAAAGGCGATTTGCGTCGAAATCGCATTCGGCAGGTCGTGGTGCAGTGGAACTGTTATTCGGTTCAAAATTTAATGAAAAGGGTTCGAGTCCCAGGCAAGCAGAAGAAGTTTTTGCTCTTTCGATAATTATTTATTTTGTTCTAAAACTTAATTTTCTTCTGTTCTTTGAGATAATTCCTCGGTCCCAGATATGTAACTGATGATAAACAGTACAAGAAATGTCGGTTTAGTATTTTAAATGAATCAAAATCTGCGAGCACTCTTTCAAATTATTATTTTGTCAGAAAGCGCTATAATGGTTATTAAACACTTAAAATATTAAACAAAATAACCACATCAAAGAACAAATACAGTGTGTTGCAAAATTATGACCGCACCCCCAAAATGGGTGTTTTAGGGGTTTCACTAAAAAACCTGCACCTAATTTTTGCACGACGTTGTTCAGCGGGTCTGAAAACCATAGAATCACCAAGATTTTGAATTTTATAATACCGTAATACTCTAGTCTTGGCGCAAGTCCAATATTTCGTTGTTGCAAAATTATGACCGCACTTTATGAATGCGTATATTTTATATAGTTTTTGGCAGTCTTTTAGCTTTCTTCTTTTCCTTTATTAATTTTATTTACTTAGCACGTCCTTTGAAGCTATGCCGCGCGGTAAACAGCTTACGGAACGAGAAATTGGACAAATTGAAGCGCTACAAGAAGAAGGCCGAGGATTTCGAGAAATCGCGCGTAGAATCAATCGATCGGACAAGGTTGTAAGGAATTATTTGAAGGATCCAAGACGATACGGCACAACAAAGAACAGAGCTGGTCGAAAGAAGAAGCTTACGCAGCGTGAGATGCGAAAAATCGGCCAGGAAGCATCGAATTCTAGGAAGAGTTGCGAGTCTATCAA
>NIUQ01003966.1:0-15324 GCA_002796945.1 Plectus sambesii
GAATTCTTCCGTTTATGAAACCTCTCCTCCTTGTATGTCGGTTCCGGCTATGCCCTTATTGAACTGTAAGAAGCACTACTATTTTTCTGTTTCCCATTATGTACATGCACCGGCGATTCGACGTTAAAAATAGCGATATTAGCACCAACTGATTGCACCATATATTGCGTGCTGCCGAGCGATTTACGTCATCACCTCTACCGATATCGATGTCATTAATGTAATGCAAATATGCGTGATATTTCAGAATCTTAACGGGTTCTTTTATGCCAGTTGATGTAACGAGGCTACTACTGCAACAATCAGCAGATCCTGGTGATTATGAAAAGTTGGACATGATCAATGATGACCTAAATGATTTAATGACGATTCGACAACAACTCGTCGAAGTTGGAATAGACGAGTTCAATGCTAAACGCGCTGAATTTATGTCAAAAATCAATGGAACATCCAAGAGAATGATCAATTATCTGCCAAAAATTGGTTCAAATTTAAATGTAAGTTGTCCTTGAGGGCGCGTGTAAAGTCAAAAATCAAGTTGAACTAAAGATCGTGTATTTCAGTTACAACCACTGCAGTATTTAACCGAAATTGCCGACAACTTGACCTCACGCATAGACTTTGAGTATTTTGCGCAAATGCAAAGCCGTTGGGATGACTGCTGGCGCGGAAATTTGTTGAACAAAACCGCTGCAACCAACTCGACATCGATTGCAGCTGACTATTCAATAACACTGTGTGAAATCAATAAGACTATTAACCAACTGTTAACAATTAAAAACCTAGACTGGCCAAATCTGATGGAATCGGCTGAAGGCAATAACAAGGACATTGTGTTATAGTGAGTTGAANAGACGATCAACCAACTGCTAACAATTAAAACCCTAGACTGGCCAAATCTGATGGAATCGGCTGAAGGCAATAACAAGGACATTGTGTTATAGTGAGTTGGAATTACTAATCAACTTTCATTAATCTAGTTCACCCAGCCAGAATGACTGTATTTTGCCTCTCAGTACTGTACTTTTAGTTTATAAATATGATATCTTTATCGCTTCTTTTATGCGTAACCATCATTGTTAAGAAAACGAAATCCAACCAATAATTTAGTTGAGGTTTCAGGCGGGACATGAGTATCGAAGTTGAGAAGTATACAGATTACCTGAAAAATCTCATACATGACTGAAAATATCAAATTTGCGATGAGAAGTGCTTTCATCAGGTTGGACAAAAATTTGCATTTACATAGAGTGGAACGAAACTTTGATCAATTGGCGAAAGTGGTAAATACGGTCACAGATTTGTTATTCTACACAAAAGCAAAAAATAAACGTCCAAATGTGCCTTAAATTGAAAACAAGTCTTATATTTTGAATCTTCAACGCTTGCTAAGTGTAAATCTTCGAATTCCAGCTGCACGTGGCTGGGGAGACTGTGTCATATCACGTCGGCTTGGACGAGTCGTGGAAAGTGTTTAGAAATTTCTGCTCCGACAGACGGTTCGCGTATCGCTAACGTCACTGGTAGGTCGAATTCGTAAATGTATCGCGCTGTCAACCGTTATCGTCAATGACATACGATCAAGCACGAAACCAAGCGTAAGATCTTTGGTCTTTCAGGCAATAAAGCAGCAATTAATATAATGGTCGACACGCGCCCGCTGGAAACCGACTCCGTCGTGCAGGTAATTTTATTATCCCGAAATAGAACCGTTCAAAGTTCAAGCACATAAACAACAGTCGAATGCAGTTGGCAAAATGTGTTTACAGAGATCAGCATATCGCAGAAAAATAAATTAATCAATGTTACGCTATCGATTGACAGTTCGCATTATTCCCTTTCGGTGACTGAATAGATACCATATCCACTTTAATAGGGATAATTTAACATGAATCTGACATGGAAATCGCCCATGATAAAAAGGAGACGATAAAATTTTGCCCTATTTCAAGGGATACAGTAGATCTCATGCTAGCTGAGTGATCTTCGTGATGACCTTACCTAACCTCCGGTCTGTCCCCTTACTGCTCTCTCCTTTTCCCATCTGTGATCGCTACAACCGGCTGCTCGCTTGTTAGACTGTTGCCTCAACTCCCAACATGCCGCTTTTAAAGGATGATAAAACACTTTATCCTACATCTTTTAGCCGAGTGAGTGAGGGCGCTAATGGGTGGCTCGCAGTTTGAGCCATGTGTATCCTTCCAACGTTCAGTTCGAATTTAATTAAGTTAATAAAATTCGCACTTGAAAATATGCCAAAAGGCGTGTGTTTTGTCAGTAATATGCCCTTATAACGTTTGAGAACTGAGAAGAAGCACTCAGAAAACGTTAAAGCATTTTCAGCAAGTGGGCATACCATACAAAAGGGTAGCAACTTCATTTTTCGAAAAAGGACTCCCCCACCCTTCCTTTTCCTTTGAAAAAATGTAAGCATTGCAAGAATCGATCCAAAGAGAGGCGGCTCCTTTTGTTCGAGAAATTCCTATGGAGCGTTAGTGAGCGACGAGGGCCTCTCATACTAAAGCAGAGGATAGGTGGCGGGCAAAACTTGTGGCCCGTTTCACAAACTCCACCACCGTGCCAGTTCCAGGGTACTCCTGAGACACCATCTAGGGTGGGACAAGTATTGGCGTCCGTTAGCATCCCCACCGCACACCAAACAAACACACTTCCCTGTGCTCACCTGGACGGCGTTTTTGTTCCTTATTCCTTACAATCAGAAGCCTTTGTTGCCAGATATTGCTTCGAAATCCGGAGAACTTAACCGATACGGCTCTCTCTGGTGACGCGCTAGATGTCAAAGCTGGAAGCGCTGCGACTTTTTCAATCAGCAGAGTTACAAAGGTGGTCCTTTTTTCGGTCACGCCTATCCAGTTGAAGTTGTTGGCTTGATTCAGATTTCGCGATATGGTTCAAATTGCGGCTCTCGACCCCTGCATGAATTTACAAATTACACCTACGAGGCATGTCTGTGGGAAAAAACTGATTTGGCAAACCAGAAGTTGTGCGAATGCCGCTGGTATTTCTCACCGCACAATCGGAATACTCTAGGTACAACTGCAAAGTTGCTGGCAAGAAATAGCTCCACAGCTGATTGTAATATGACGCAGCACTTTTCATGCATTAAGGACGCTCCGACTGGTAACCGTTAACTTTGTGATCTCGAACAAATAAATTTGATGGAATCTGAGATATCGGCTGAGTAGAATGGAAAACTTTTAAAAGGGACTAAAAGATCTATTGAATCAGATCTTCAAAAAAACTAAAATCCTGTACAATAAAATGTATTTCTTCAATTTGATATGTAGCTTAAAATACTTGTCTATTTGATGAATTCTGATAACTTGGATGTGGCGACAGAAATTTATCATATTGCACTTGTAATCTGCAGAATATGCCTAAATTTGCCTGATTCAGATTCGTCAGGCTGTCCGCACAACTGCTACGATACCATGTATGAAGTCGATCGCATGAACTATCCGCTTGCCGACGATTTAAACGATTTCCTGCCACCCGAGTGGAGCGAGCGAGTGAACGCAGCTATTGATCGACACGCCAATCAGGCTCGAATCGTTGAGCTTGATTCAGGCTCTCGGTCAGAACGAGCGACAAATTAATTTTTTTTTAAAATAATTTATTTTCAGAAAGAAGTTGAAGTCACTGATCGAAGAAATGTTTAATTTGTACTTGGAGCTCTTTTACGAATTCTGGAATGATGAATCCTGCGACCCGTACGTCTAAAACATTTCGCTCACTTATCGCGCACTCGATGAATGTTTTTATCTGATATACACTTTTTAAAGCAATATGCGCCATATTTTATGACATAATGCTAGTGAAAAAGTAAGGGGCAGTGACTAAGAGTAGAGTAAATATATGGTTGCTGACCGTGCTACTCTTTCTGAAGTCTGTCATTATAGTTTCACTGTAATACTGCACACAGAAATTTCAGTAAAATATATGATATATTGTATTTACTTGTATAATTATGCAGCTTTTTTGATAAATTATCAACAGCATTTTTGTTTAGTAGTCTAACTTCATGTTCATCACGAGGAAAAGCCTTCATTCCGTTTTGGACGACTGAAACGGACGATATTGATGGCGTCTTGAAATCGTCCCTGTTCACACAATATCCCATCGGTTTCTCGTCTTATCATAAAGAGCCGAGTAAAAGTCCATGCAGTTATTTGCAAGACATAAAGTGAGTTGTGGTTTGGAAGCATTTCAGGCTTATTGACTTTGGTTGATAGGAATTAGATATTGTAGTAATTTGAAAAATGATGTTTCAACTGGTTTTTATGGATAGCTCTTGGCTGGATTGCGCGGTTCTCTCGAAGTCAAAAGTACACTCAGCTTGAAATAGAGTGCAAAAAGTAGTGTTTCAGAAGAAGCTAGTCACCTCCTAGCAAGTAGTTGACTGACGGAAGAGGCTTGTTACTTCTGCGATTCTTTGTATAGTTTTAAGCGTGTAAATATACTCCCGGAGCAGAGATTTCTTCTCGATAAAATTTGAATCGTATTTACCATCCTCAAAATAGTTTGTTTAGCTCAACTCTGATATCGGATGAATTACTGGGCGTCCTGATGGCTTACAATAACAGCCTGAATAGCAGGCGAGAAGCTAAAAATGGCAGTAATGAAGCAATCGACGTGGCGCTGTCCACATACGACCAGCTGATGAGTGACAATGAAATGAATTCCACCAATGATACCCTTCATACAACATTGAAAGTTCTGCAGCTGCTTACCGACGACATCAATAGAATGCAATCGAGCGTTTGTACTTTCAACTATTGAGCGTCTGCTTCTTGAATGAGTTAATTAATAAGCTGACATACAGCTTAGCCAGAATACTGTATATATTTTACGACTGATTTTTATCTTCGATTGATAATATGATTATGATTGCTATGCAGTCGTTAAATTTATCTTAGATCAGCCCGACTAATCACGCAGTTGTTTTTTTATAATTAAATTCCGGCGCAATATTACGTGCGCATAAGCAAATTATCTATCAAAGAAAAATAGAGACGCGATAAAAGTATACGATACATAAACTAAATTGTCAGTCACTTCATCTATGCTTCACCAATGAAGAAATCAAGTCAACCACACTAGCATAGGATAGCTGAATATAAGTTGAATGACTTTATGTCACGAGGAAAGCAAAACCAGGAGAATCAACAGAAATTCTATTTGAACCTGACACTTGAACAACTTAAAACTTCTATTAAAAATATTTATGGCAGGGCTGGGCTACGTAAACTTAAAGGAAAAGCGTCCTTCACTCCTAACGTCATGGTGGTATTGAAACGACCCTAGCCTTTAAAAATAAGGTAGCGCAGAGAAGCAGCCTGTGTACTCCCGTTAGCATACTTCAGTTCCTCAATATTGAATGCCAACATAATCCGCGATTGATAGTCAGAAAAAACCTTAGTACTTGTGAAAAAATTGCTCTTTGTTTACAGTGCATTAACAATACAAACATCACGGACTATCACTACTGTTTCTACTTTTACAATTCGGAAGTGCTGCAAATGACGAGCGCTGCTGACGTCGCAAGTTTCAATGCTATAGTAGCAGATTCCGCTCAGAAGCCAGGCGCCTACGACTCCCTGCAAAAACAGTTCCGTCTCTCCGCCACCCAAGGACTGCCAACTGTTCTCGCCGCCGCCCTGCTCAAGAAAAACTTCCTTGCTGTAAGCTCTTTTGAAATGGTTTTATGGTGTCAAATATATCAATTATAACGTATATTGAAAACCATTTCAGCAAGTGCTAAATGTCGGCAAGAGTTTGTCCAGTTTCACGCAGGTGTTTTAATTCAAACACAGGAATCAGAAAATACTTTCCTTAGTGGGGAGGGGAGCCTCGATTAACTTTGCCTCTGAGATGCGTATGATAAATATAAATGATATAGCTGCGTTGTAGTAAACGTTAACTCGATTATATGCTGATATAGTCCGCAGCTAACCGATCACGAGCAGGCAAGAACAGTTTTCGGTACATTTCTCAGAGCTAGAGATAACCAGAATTTCTCTTCAATGACAAAAACTTGAACGAACTAAAACGTGGAAGAAAATGAAGTTAGAATAAGTTCTGCGAGAGATTGATATAAAATAGGAGTTACGCAAGAAAATGTTAGAGAAATCGACAATGTTACATATTTTAAAAGATAGGCTGTATTTGTGATCGCATTAAACTTCTTATTTTAGCATCATAAATTTAATTTTCAATTTTAGCAGAGAGAAGCGTTTGAAGCCAAAAATCTGTGGCAGTCTGCCATCAGTCCCTTTCTTAATTGGCTGAACAGCGAGCTCTACGTCACGAAGGCGTGTCCCTCCGTCGTTGGAATATGCACAAACATTAAACAACGCTCTAAAGATATCAACTTGGCATCCACGCTCACCTTTAATTCGTCGGCGTTCAATCTGGCCGACTTTGTGCGTTATTATTCAGTTGATGCACACTACGAAGTTTTAGGAAAAGTAAGGCGCGCTAATCACACATCTGAATTCATCATATTCGTTTCAGATGATCACTGATCTAAGCGCGAATTTGAGCGGCTTAAAAACGTCGTATTCCAACTTTTTATCCAGGTCGGTTGGACCGACCTACCATACAATGCATACGATGACTTTTAAATAATATTGTAACTTTTCAGTCTTAAATGGAGCGCAGAGGATAGATTTGGAAGTATACTAACCCATAGAGCAGACGACCACGTTATAGCAGATTTATTTAATTGCACCAATCGACAGCTTGATGCTATTGAGAGGTTGCTGGTGAGTAGATTTACTTGGGCGGTCGGTTTTCTGACGATATCGCTACCGTTAGTTTAAGAGATTGAAATACTATTGAGCTTTGTATAAGGATAAGAAGGAGAGAGAGAGATTGTAATTTACCGTAAAAATTATCCAGTTATGGTGTAAAACGTAATCTGTTTTCGCGTAAAAAGCATAGGAAGATTATGGACTTGTTTTGTCATAAAAGAGACAATGATTTATTTCCTGTCAGACAGTCTATAGCTATACTCACTTTGTGCATGTAAGAAAACTACATAACTAATTCATCATCATTCTAAAACATCGAACTTTTTCGATCAGAATTGCGCGAAAGTTGTTCGTAGATACGGAGCACTCTTTAAAAATTTGAACTCATATTCAAAAGATTTACAAAGAAACTGAAAAAGGATGGAACGCATCGCTTCGGTTGCTCCACGTTGCTCATGATATCGTGCTTTCTATGCACAAGTTATAACGAAGCAAAGAGGCCTCTAAGGCTTCTGCTTAGAAAGTCAAATTAAATATTTACCCATATTGGCTAGGTTTTGTGAGAGTGCTGTGAGGCTTCTAATCAGAAAGAACTCGGTCATGATTTTGATCTATTCGCAGAGAATGGAAGTTTTGTCGGAATCTCCGAAAGATGGTATACCGTGGCTGAAATCGTTTTCGAACCTTATTAACAGCGAAGCGATGGATGTTTATAAAAGCGGCGCTCCTTATATCAAGTTTGAATTTTTTATCGCTTTGTTTTTCGCACGGTACAGTACAATGCGATATTGTTTTCAGAAAAAGCATCGCAACGATTAACATCTACTATCGCTCTTTCAGCGTACAAAACGTCGTTCAGACTAGCACGTATAATGTGTGGACATTCTTATGTGAGTCATTCTAATTAAGCTGACAATCTGCGGAATCAGGTCTAACATTGAAAGCACGCAATATACCATGCTGCTTATCATAAATAGCTTTCTAAGTAAAGCTGAAACTGACAGCAAAATGTAATCGGAATGTCGCTTAAACGTTTAAGTAAAAGTCTTTCTCATTGCTAGATATTATTTCAAGATTGTTATATGTTCCCTCAATTCTTCTGTCAGTATTCGATTATTGAATTTTGCGCATTTTTAGCCGATATTGGCGGTACTATGGGTCTATACTTGGGCGCGACTTTGCTGACATTTTTCGAAGTGATCGCCTTCTTCGTGCATGGTGAGGAGACTATAACAAAAGCAAACATGGAGGCTCGACAAAGAGCACCAGAAGCGTACGAGCCGAAACTTAATGGACACATGCGCAGTGTCCGATGGGAACAAACCGGTTGGCCCAGATACATTACATTCAATGATCCATCGGCGCCGACTATCAACCGATGGCTTTCAAGACGAAGAAGTAGCTGACATAATGTATAGCAAAATTAGCTCGATAAATTTTGTAGGCGCCTAACGCGCTGTACTACTGTTTGTCCGTTCGTCCGTGCGAATATCATGCTGCTTATGTTTTATATTTTTGAACGTATGCTGATATTAAAAGCCATGCATATAAATGACATTTAAATATAATATTCCCTCGCATTTTCTTACCTGAGTACTTGCCGTTCGCCTCCGTGCGGACAATCGCGAACAATCTTCTATTATAACAGTTTGATGGAATGAGTCGTGAATCGCACTGGTTGTATCTGCTGCAGTCACATGAATATGGCCGTTCATTTGATGATATTTGAAAATAAAAAAGTTACTTTTGAGAAATCCAATATACTGCGCTAATTTTCAGGAAAGACATGCGGCTACTTCAGAATAATCTGATATGCCCTGCTAACTGTATCGTAGTTTTGAAGTGCCTGTGAAGCTATGATTCGCTACAATGACTCGCTCTAGCATTTCATTAGTTTATTCAGACCTTTGATTCGCTTCCCTTAAAGCCGAGTTTAATAGCTCAATCCGGTAAGTAACGTCAAAGCTTTTTTGTAAACTGCTACTAACTGGCATAAAATGCATATGATGTGTTAGTTGGTCATCCTATCACACTTACGTGCAGTAATAAAAATCGCGCCACTTTCATAGCTATCAGTGGTTCGATCTTGCTTACGCCCAAAAGCAAAGTTTAACTATGCATCGCATAGTTAAATTTGTCATAACTGCCGCATTATCACGCATCCTACCGGTGATGAGTCAGATAACTATAATCTTTGATTCTCTTGTTTTTGCAAATTGATGCATTATTGCGTCAAACGGTCGAAGACAGATGGCCCAACTCACACTAATCCGTTTACTTATGCAACGCATAAATACCAGTCAGTTGACAGCATAACACAACTCATCTTACTTTGGTTACCCAGTCGGAAAAATTGCCATGAGAGCAACAATCCTCCTTTTCGTTGTTGGCGCATTTGCCTCCTGCGACAAAGATCCTGATCACACCAACGAGGCTCTTTTCTATCAGTCGTGCAAAGCTGGTATGCAGTTTTACTCTTTCCAATTCAATGATGATACTTTTTAAAATATGAAGTAGGACATTATACTGTTACTTCCAACTCTTTCCGGCTTTCTGACCAATAACCACTCTTGCTATTCCGCTATTCTGCAAATGCAATAATTTTGTGAAACAGACCCATGATTACTTTTACAAAAATCATGATAAACAGTGTTGTACACGGTTGTTAATAAAACTCTGTTACTTAGTATTAAATATTATAAACAACTTAGTTAAACTACAAGTTATAGAACTTAGTTACTTGTTTAAGTGGCAACTCTGCTATGCAATCAGCCACGATGTGTTTTATAAAGACTTTTTCAATTTTCTCAGTGTATAACTCATAAAAGCTCTTAAATGAACTCATTATTTGGGATGCAGAAAAGTTTTGAAGCTAAAACAGCAAATCCAATAACTGGAAGCTTCGATATCTGCTGTACCCAACAGAGCTCAGTGGTGGGCGTGGGGGTATGGGGGAGGGGGTGCATTATCATCCCCCTAAACACCCAACTTGTATTCTCTCGATGCACCCATCTCTGCTTCTGCTGATATTTTCCTATTCTTATAAAACTATACAGTCCTATTTACCTAAATCTGTATGAGATAAGTAATGCGTCTTTTGATCGATTAAGTGATTCCTGAAAGTACATAATTCGTACCGCGATTTCAGGGGAAGCTTTCGTAATCAATGAAATTCAAGTAAACAACGACGACGGCACGACAAACTATCCCGTCAACGTTGACGCTTCATTGAACATTGTGGTCAATTTTACGAACACGGCCAGCCATTCTTGGGATAACGTAGTCGCTAAGGCTGACATATCCCGTTATACCGACATTTTTGGCCACTGCTCATGGATCGGCATTCCCACCTTTGGACTAACGTACGTCATTTTGCATTGAGGCAGTGGAGGAACAGTATGCCCATTACTTCCTTTAGACACCGCATCATCAACTAAGTTCCCGAGAAATGAGAATTTTGGAACATAAAGTTTAAAGTTGCAGTTTCATTTCCGACTAATGTCAGACCAAATATAATAGAATCAAAGGGACTGTTAATCGATTCTGATTAATTACAGAACGAAAGTATGTATTCTTTTGCGCAGCCCTTTACCATAGCTTCAAAACAAACTGTGAGCGCCCAAGGTGCGCCCTCTTCCCTAATCAGTTGGTATGCATGTTTAATAAATGTATATTACAGTGACCATTTGGACGGATGCAACTTTCTTTCGCAACCACTTTGTCCGATTCCACCGGGCGTATCACTGATTAAAGATAAAGTCGACCTACAGCGATTCCAAGCCATCCTCAATATATTGAACGTCGACGAACCCTACCGCGTGACTCTCTCCTTCAAGTCTGGTGACACTGAGCTCGCCTGCGCTATCATCGAGACGAAGATTAGAAAAGGCGGCTCTGGTTGAAGACATGCTGTAAAACAGAAATGCGTTTCAGAATGCTCTGATAGTGATGAAAATAATTTTTTGCGTCATAAATGAATGCGTAAATAACCTGTAAGCTATTCATTCGCTCAAACTGTCGTAAGCGTCTGCTCTCAGTAGTGATGAAATAATACCTTGTTCTTTATCTATGATCCATTTTACACAAATTTCGTTCACTCTCAGTTCCGCTGTGATTTAAAACGGCTGATATGATGTATCGTCTTTTCTTGCTTGTCTCGATCAAAAAAACCTTAATCGATATGTATCACACCGCGTCGTCACAGTAGTCGAAGAAAATTCATTTTTTCGGTCGCTTGGTTTATGTTCCCTGCTGATCGATTGCGCTCCGATCGCTCTCTTATTGTTGTAGATTGTTAGAACGTTGATCGCTGAATAGTCTCCCCACATTGAACCCCAGCAGCACCGACACCGTCCCCCTAATGCCAATGAGACTGAGGACACAATAGTAAGCAGACTCATGACCGCTTCATTAAACAAAAAAGGTATCCTTCATTCTCTTCAGCATGAATCTGAGTTGCAATATATTTCTTACGATAGACAGAAGAAATCAGGGGAGCTGATGACACATTTCTGCACAAGCTCATAAATCAGTGACATTCTTAAACTTCATCTATGTTGCGTTCTAAGACGGGAATGTACTTTCTTTCGATGGTTGTTAATTTGCGATGTGCATGTGAAAAGCGAAAGCCTGCTTGATTTTACGGGCCAAGACCAAATTGTCGAGATATAAAATGTTGAGATAAAAAAAGTTGAGGCTTGCTATGTGTTACTAGATGAGTTGAAAAGGTACGTATTGCGCAATCAAAGGCGAGGCTCTTATTATAAGAGAAGAAGGAGTGCATAGGATATGAGGTGCGTGATGGATCAGTTTATTTTTGGTCGATTAAAATAGAGAACTAATAAAAATATCTGAAACAATTTGTCACCATTTAAACTCCTTTATTATTGATCATATTCATTATTTAAAGAGAATAATCGACGAGATAACATTTGTAGTGTTGAACACTATTAAGAAGAACATATCAATGCGATCAAAAATAATAATCCACTGGAGGAGAACATTATCTTCGGATTTCTTGTCAGCAATATACTCTTCCACGTCGTCCAATACTTGGTTAAGTCGCTTTGCAAATATCGATATTTTGGTAATTTCAGTTTTTTCATCGGTTCTTTTATCTTTGCTCAGCTGTCGAATGAGTTTTTTCTTGCAAACTGTCGTCACACTTGTCTTCTGTGTTTTTGGATTAGTTTGCATTTTTAAAAGGAGAATTTTAATGAGCCATCGCGGAGGTATGAGAGCTCTCGTGCTCGCCCGTTGGTGCGCTATCATTATTACCATCGATACAATAACTCCAATGGCGCACAAAGAGAGCTCTGCTAACACGTAGAAGCCTAAATCTCTCAAAATTGGAGGTTTACAGAGGCAAGAAAAGTATTGATTATACCTAAAAGAGGCAGTGTTGTTGATTTTGGCATTTCACCAGCGGCGATGCCGAGGATAGTCCCCATGGATAGCAACGTTGCCATGCCCAAGCTCACCTGGAATAGTTACACTCCGCTTGTTACATTTTACACAGTCGAAATAAGTTGGCATGACTCCGATATAACTCTCAGTCGGAAATGACTTATGCCATTCAAATGGTGTTTTATAATTTTAGATGGCACTATTAGTCCGTAGCAGAAGACGGAAATTGCAAACCATATAAATCACTGTCTAAACAATGCTTTTCTATCTAAAATGGAATTACGCTGAGAGAGAAAAGGTACTTTCTGGGATGACGTTGTACTTATTAAAAGTATACAATATTTAATTCAGGGAGGAATTGTAATTTCAGTTAATAATGAAAATTTTCCCATACTGGGGCAAAAAAGCGTTCTGTGTTGGTGATAACATCAAATAGTACAGGTCTCAAAATATAAATTCAAGTCGTTGGAAACTGTAATTCCCATAAGAATATATTTGCAAACCTTTTCAACTCGTTCACCAGTGTTCATGGCGGGAACAAACAACCCAAACAGGCAGATAGTGGTCGTTATAAAAGTAGGAATCAGCAGGACACAGATATAGTAGATCGGCTGCCGTCGCAGTTTGACGGTGTACTCCACCATGGCATATTGCTGTCCGTCAGACCCAATATACGAATGGAACTCCTTGTCTAACGACACCAGTGTCCATTCTTCATTTCCCTGCAAGGTACAGCAACTGAGCTGCGATAAGTTGAAGCATCCCGCTCGTACCTGATTCCACATGACCTACGATAACAGAGATATCGACCTGAACTAAAAGACCTCTTCGAATACTTGGCCTAGTCGTCTTCAGAGTATATTGGGTCGGTGTACCTCGGACGGGTTCAATAAAATCTTATTCGGTTGAATAGATAAAATAAAATTTCTTTGGTATTAATCATACATTTTACGCACTGATGATGAGTTCGACGATTTTTAAGCCACAGTCGTCATTGAGCGCTACCAAAGGGTTGACCGTAATCTGTTACCAATCGACCGACTAACCAGTTGAAAACACGCTGCACGAATGGTCATTGTCAGACATACCATATTTTATCGAACCTGTTTTTTAAATTTACCCAGTTGAAGGATTCTGTTATTGGACGGAATTGAACTGGTCCGAGCACAACTTTGGCACAGAGTAACGACTGCGATGCGCCAAAGGGATATGGAAACTTCACCAATTCTTATAAATTATAGGGTGGAGAGAAAACTGAACCCTGCTGGTTGACAAAAGTTAAGCATATTCTTAGGAGATTAATTTAGATGTCGAAGTTTATTCTTAATCAGATACCAATTTATATTCCCTGAATAAATTTTAAAATATTTCCTATAGTACCATAAAATCGCCGTCGTTGATAGCGGCATTCACGTTTTGCCGCCTTTTGCCGATGATTAGGTCGATTTGGTCGGTCGGGTACATCCATGATGCCAAAGTTATATGGCATGTCTGTATATCATACGGAAAATTATCGATTGACAAATGACATTCGTTGGTAATCACGCAGAGTGTTAATGACCGAACAGTTCCATTGTTCTGCACGCTGACAAAGCGTTGCTCGTCTGATAACATGTACTTGACGTCCAACCTGAAATTAATCACTCAGAATAATTTGCTTTACATCATTTTAGGTGTCTTTCTTTAGCTGTGAGCAGGGGTAGAACTTAAGAAGACAACATTATAATATAGGATGAAGACGGAAACATAACATTTCTACGATGATTAACTGTTCTCTTTTACTGTACTCACAAGAATGTTGAAGAATACTTTTTCTACTTTTTGTGTACATACATACTGTATACATGATGTGGTAGTACCTTTCACTCAGATCCAATTGCGTAAATGATAAGTATACGAAAAACCGGTTACCCGTTTGTCACAAAAATGTCTGGCTTCCAGAGTAGATTAGATGGAATCAGAATTGATGAAGTGCCACCAAACTCGCTCGCATTCCATCCTATATTTTCATCTTTCCAAATCTGAAATTAATTACGATACAGTGTTGAAGACTAAGAATGAAATTTCCTCACTTCTCGCCTATCATAATATTTGCTTGAGAAAATATCATCGTGTGGGAGAGTGACAAAGAATAATAACAGAATATGTAACAATCATTGTCACTAGAACTTAAATAACTGGGATGGAGTAAAAAACAAATAATCATTAACAATCATACCGAGCATAAAACTGAGATCCGCTGTGGCCTAGTGGAAGCATTTACGGCTGTTACCCGTACAGGTCCGGACTCCAGTCCTGACATCGGAACTTCCCGGTGTCGGATATACTACAGCCAACCAAGGAAAGGCATGAGTCGTGACAAACGACCTTCTTTAAAAGACCCGAAATGCGAATCAATCGTCGGAGTGAGAAAAATGTTAGAAAACCTTGCATAAAGTTTTGAATACTCTTTTGCCAACTCTATCGATAACTGCCTTTTGCAGATCGCTAGTTAATTATATTGAGACATGCAATTTTTTTAAACGAGAGCAAAGTATCAGTCAGCATACCATATCCACAGATGTATGGAAAGTGATTGTTTTCTGCTTCTCATCCTAAAACAATTTTTGCTCTTAATTAAAATTTGATCCCAATAGCTCACCATATTAAGAAGACTAAGATAAAGCAATTCAACAGATACGACCACAGGTCCACTTGAATTTCGAACAGGGAGCACGTTCTTATTATAATCGGCTGTGATTGAGTTAAATACATCAAGCTGACTTCCTATAATTAAATATGTTTAGCATTCGTAACTGTGAGCAACTCTGAATCTTAACTCACCAAAGACGTTGGAAGGAGCGAGAACGCCAAAAATATACCAGAATAAAGCAAATTGGCGATATTCCGGTAGTAAATCCAAAATCATTGTGCAGAATAACTGTATTAAGGCCGGAGCATACTTTTTTAACGCACGCCGCTGCGGCGTGCGGCAACGACCAAATACCAAGAGTGTCTGCCGCAAGCCGCATGCCGCAACGGCGTGCGTTAATTTGGGACATACTTCCGCCGCACGCCGCAGAGATTATTGATTGAATCGCAGCGCGCTTGCAATTTGGCGCATACTTCCGCAGCACGCCGCAACGGCGTGCCGCAAACTTTTGCG
>NIUQ01003967.1:0-15374 GCA_002796945.1 Plectus sambesii
GCAATGATCACGTTAGAGTCAATTGACGTTTTTAGCGAGCTTGCCTCTCTCTATCAAGTCGTTGCGATTGAAAAACTGAAAGTTTATCCCGAACCCGGTCAGTTTACTTTATAATTTATGGCAAATTTGAGGACTTAAATTTAGGCTTTGCGCAAACGTACCCTGGTACTATTCGCTTCACAATACCCAGCGCTAACTCCGCATTTACGAGCCTCGAATTTTTTCTGGGTGCTCAGTGGCGTATAATAGATACTGCAACTACTCGTACAGCCCCCGCAATAAAAGCTGACGCTTCCACAAGCCAACCCGCTACCCCCGAAAGAACAGAAAGAGATTATTGGCATACGGCACCCATCTGTGGAATACCGCTGACGGCGTTTCAATCGAGTATTTTGAAATTGAATAATACAGTCATTGATGGAATTGAAGGCAATTTCCATTTCAATGCCTATTTAGAAAATCAGCTAGGGTTAACTCAGCAGGCAAAAGATAATATCCATTCTCGAACCACTTTTTGGTATGAAGATACTCCTAAGAATTACGATGTAGTAACACAAGTCAATACCGGTTACACCAAGAATTCGGCTTTTAATGACAAATTATATTATGTAGGCAACGAAAAAGTAATATACACGTACTCTAAAATACCTTTCTCTCTGAGTAAAACTAAAAAACTATGCTTGCCCGGTGTTAGCATGGAAATATTGCTGAACCACAATCCAGACACCCTACGTTTGCTTTGTAAGAAAAAAACCGATGTTCAACCAAAATTAATGTTTGATAAAATATTTGTTTGTGTCACTCGATATCATTTGTCCAATGAACTCTACCTTGCCATAAATGCACGACTGGCTGCCGGAGTGATGGCGAGATATCAGGTTAGGTTTTTTGATGAAATATTTACACGTTCATGTATCTTTCAGTTTCTGCGCGCAATATGCTTGGGCCCTCTGCAAATTCCGTCTGGTGCAACGCAAATCAATGTAAAGTTGCTGGATGGTGTTCGACCAATCACGGTTCTGTGCATGTTCTGCACGGCTGCTAGTACGACTGTAACCGACTACGAACGAAACCCATTTAATTTCATGCGTAAATAAATTTAAAGTTTTACATAAATCAATTTAATTTTTAATTTAATAATAAAAATATTACAGATTTAAATGTGACGGAAGCTTTTCTAAAATTTGAAAACCAAGAAATTCCTCCTGCGAAATTTGACATCGATTTCGACAGAAGCTCCACAATTGAATTGTATGACGAGTTTCAACGCACTTGCCAAAACCTATATAAAAATGCTTCCGCTAATGGATATACTTATCAACGTTTCAAGGACGGAGGTAATAAATATAATTTACACAAATATAAATTAATTTAATTATGTTCATATATAAGGAACCATCTATCCATTCAAATGTGATCCACATCCATACAACCCCGATGTCACTAATTCGCGTCCAACTGGATCGTTGACCGCGCATTTTCGTTTAAAGTCGCCTACAACGGAGGTAAGTAAATACGCTATATAATCACAATATTGTGTATATGTTTATAGGCTATCAATTTGTATTACATGTGCTTCTACCAGAACACCGTTGGCATCGATTATTTACGAAACGTATCGTTGGACTACATACCAGGCTGTCCTTCCTGAAGAATATGGACGGACGAACGATTCGCAAAATTCTGTTGAATAATGTTAGGAACACTATAATCGAAATAATTGCAATAGATCAGTTGAAAAGATTATTCATTTCTGGTAGCTTCTATTTGTACCCGAGAGGAACCATTTTAGTAGTTAATTCTCAAACTTCCTTTCAAAAGGGAGGGCATTGGTTTTTAATTTATTTCGGTGATAAAATAGTTTTTATGGATTCGCTGTGTAAAAGTCCCAAATATTATGGAATACCTGAACTAACAAACGCTGAAATGCTTAAATATAAATTGCAAAGTGCTCATAGCACAGTCTGCGCCCTTTACGTTGTTCTCTTTGCTGTTCAACTGTCCCGAGGTTATAGCTTAGTAGATATAGAATCGAAGTTTTCTCGTGATTGTTGTGCAAACGATTTGCTGATTCTGTCTTGGTTTAAACAGTGCCGAAGTAAAAATGCTTGAAGAGATTGAATGCTATGGTATACGCCCTGCATCATTCGTTCTGGTGGCCGGAGGAACTGGACAAGGAAAGACAACTACCGTACAAAAAATTATTGAGCAAAGGAGCGACCTAATTCCTGATCTAAATTTAAAGAAATTAGTTATTGTCTATTCGGAACATCAAAAAGTTTATGATAAAATTGTGGAGAGCGTGGGGCCGAACGTGCAAGTTGAACTGTTCGATAGTGAAATTCCAACTGAAAGAATTTTGGACAAAAAGATGTGGCCGTACGAATCTGGTGGTGATTCTATTTTAATATTCGATGATGTGGCAAATGACGCATTCGATAATAAACAGACATCAAATATGCTAATTAAATTGGCGTCAACTTTCTGTCACCATCGGTAATAATTTATTAATTAAATAATTAAAAGGGATAATTAAATGTATTTCAGGCGCATTTTATGTTTCTTAATTCTGCATTCGCTCTTTGAATCTCCATTTTTGCGAATAATTAAACCAAATTGTCAGTATTTTGTGGTATTTAACTGCAGCACGAACAGTAGCATTCTCCCTTATGTCTCAAGGAGCTGCTTTCCTGGTGCGCCGAAGAACAGGCTGTATGAGATTTTGCAAGAAACGTTAGCCGAAGGTTGCCGCTATTTTCTGATTGATCTACACCCGCTTACGAAAACAAAATTTCGACTTCGAACCGGAATACTGGATGGTGAAAGTTGTCAGATTCACAGTATCTAATGGAATTTCTAGAGGAGAAACTACCTGTAAATTTACCGCTGTGTATACAAAAGAACTTCTCTCGTTTTTGTTTGCTTCTATGTGATAAAACAACAACGGCGGCAGAGCGTCGCCTGGCACTAGAAAAGTGCCCAGTTTCGGTCATTCAATGCTTGATTATTTGTGCTACCAATATTCTGCATGGTAACATCGACCTGTCTAAAAAACAAATCGACGCAATTAGGCGCTATCGAGGGCTTTTCTATTATTTGGAAAGCCAGGCATATAGCCTGAAAGAAAAGCGGAAGCGTCTTATGTCGTATGCTTCAGTTTTGCCAAAAATTTATGAAAGCGTGGTAGTTCTGCTCAAGAAGGAGTGTGGTGGTTGCTAGTTCTGTAGAAATGGCTTCAAGGAAGAAAATGTATGTTATTCCCGAGCACCTATTGCAACAGTATAAACGACGGTTCGAACTGACCGATAATCCTGCGATTAGCGCATTAATTAATGCTGAAAGCGAGCTTCAAAGTGGACAACTGCAAAAAATGCCGTTATCGCAAAGAAAGGAAATTATCGCCGATCTGCTCTATCGGCTTCGTCAGGCGCAAGAGAAATATGTCGGCGTTATGCAGGATGGTACTGCCTCTGCGACGTCAGCTGTTATCAATCCGTCTATCCCCTCCACTATTGTAGATTCAGCGGCCGCTCAACCAGGTTCTTTTCCAAGAATTATTGTCGATGCTGTTCCCCAAGAGTCTCAGACAAAAGCATTTCTACGACCGCCCTCTTCAATTTCTCCTCGCATTCGAGAACCTAGTAAATATACTGCATATAATAAAGACCTTCTCAGCTCCTCACATAATGAGGAGACGCCGTCAACAGCTGCCCTGACGCCCGTAGAAAATGACGCCATTGTTAAAGCAGATCCAGAACAGATAAGTGATGATGCACACGTACCTCCTGATGCGATGAAATTTGATGAACAACCAAACGAGGCGTGGGCCGAAATTCAACCATCACAACCTTCATCAAAGAGTGTAACAGAACATAAACGCCCAAGAGGTCGGCCGCCAAAAAGTAATATATCTAGCGCCGCAGCAGCAGCGCCTCATTCTGGCAAGAAAAATGCGTTCGCAAAGTTTAATTCAAGCGCGGGGTTAAAACATTCTCTACGAGTAAACCCGAAACAGACGGTCCGGTGGCTGCCCTAAGTCCACTATATAGCGAGCTGCTTTGCGTCGAATTGTATTGCTGTTGTTGCTGCTGCCGCTATCATGTCTCTCTCTCTCAAATATTTTGTCGGACCTTACGGCTTCCCACCTGTTCGCTCGTTCACACAAAGCGTAGGTTTGGACCTGTGTGTACCCTTCGATACTACCCTAAAACCTCGCTCATTTGCCACAATCAACCTTAAAATCAGCTTCCAGTTTGACGAGGGCTATTACGGAGTACTGGCCGCGAGAAGTGGACATGCTAGTGATTTTGGCATTCAGGTTCGTTTTATTGTTGATATTGATGAGATATAATTTGAAATGAATATTCCAGATTCACCCAGCAATCTTGGATCCCGACTTTACCGGATTTGTGAGCTGTATTGTGTTCAATCATGGGAACGAAAAGTTTGAAATCAAACGCGGCGAGGCCATCTGTCAGCTGGTTGTGCACAAGCTTCACAATATCGAGTTGTTTGAAACCGATCAATCCTTCTACTGCGCCGCAGATAGCCGTGGCGAGCAAGGTTTGGGTTCGACGACGCAGCGCATTCGCAAGCGTCAGCTTCAAGAAGAGAGCGAACCGGGCGAATGCGAAGATGTTGAAACGTGTAAAGTTGATGGTGTTTCATATACACTTCGTGTACTTTAATTAGTTAGAAATTCGTGTATTTAGCCTATTCTATAGCAATGAGCTATACACAACTTTAGCTAGGAAAATGTGTCGCAATTACTGTTTGAACTATTACTTTGTTTATTTGTTAGGTGATCAGTATAAATAAATACATCCGTGTGACGCGGTACGGAGACTCAACTTGCTGGGCGTGCCTGAACATGTCACTGTCTTTTGTTTCCTGGTGTTCATAGAACTATAAGCGTAGTCGCAAATTGCAGAACGTGTTTGAACACGCTACTTTTCGATGTGTAATTGCTCTAGGAACAAATATTTTACCAGCAAAATATAGGGGAGGTTGCAACTACGCACACTTCAAATTCACATACTTCAGTGATGCACAAATATAAGTTTCCAATGGAGAGCCGTTCCTAGCATAGAGCACATATTACAAGTGATCAAACGGTTTACAATGTATACCACAATCGTGCACATAAACTTTTTTTAGAATGGTACCGAACACTTTCCTTGTACCTTTAAAAGTTACTGTGCAACCATATGCATTTCGAATAGAACAAACTGATGCTAATTGAGGAACAGGATTCAGACTAACAGCAATCCGCATGTTTTCCAGAGTTAGCAAATTAGAGTTTTGACTTTTAGGTATTGATTTCATGGCAAGTTTATGTACGGAGGGATCGTCCTTGTCTACACCTAGATACGTTTTAGGGACCAACGCGATAAGCTCGTTAAAGCGCTGCTCTAGTTTCCAGAGCCCTGCTAAATTATAACGCGAGCTATCTGCAAACTTTGTTAGCAATCGCCTAGAGTCCTCTTCAAATTCGGTTTTCAAATGGCTGGGTACACATGCTTCAAGCGAATCGCGCCCTAGAACACATGCAATGCTGTCGGTATCGCACAAGGCAATTGCTAAAAGTTGAGGAGGGACGTATTTCTGCAAGTAATTGTGCACGAAATTCATGAGAGAAATTTTTCCTAACATCAATATTGTAGATCCTACACTACGAGGAAATTTATGAGACACGCAACGAGGATGTACAGAAACTTCGTACAGAGTCGAGTCATTTTCTTCTTCTCCTTCACTCTCCTGTTCTCCTTCACTCTCCTGTTCTCCTAACGCTTCCGATTCGACAAAATAATCACTCTCCATTAGTTTTTGGGCACGCGCTTTGTTGCAAATATAAGTCTTTTTCAGTTTAGTAGGGTTTTTGAGCATACTACCATATGTTGAATTGATGATTAATTTATTCAGCATGGATTTCAACGTGTTTCCATCTTTATCTGCTTGATTTCGGGCTTTTAACAGTCCATCAATATAGTTGGCAAACGGCGCGGAAAGTTCACTTTCGATAATTACTGTGATATTGGAAAGTTTTAATCCGAGGTTCAGATAGTACTTCGCTAAATCGGTATGAATTAGCTCCTGTTGCATGAACCATGAATTAATCAGCGTGGGGGAATTCGTCATTTTATAGTCTAATTTATCGGCTAAATTTTGCATTACAGGCGACAGATCGGATTTCAAAACTGTAATTTTCTTAAAGAAGGGCGCAAACGGACTAAGTTTCGTTTTAAGGTAGGTCGGTGTCATGCCGTCGCAGAGTATAAATCCTGTTAAAATTCCGTCCTCAATATCCGTCAGAATCTTTTCATCCGCAGTGGCTATTCCATCAGAAACATACGCCCTATTTTGAGCTAAGTTTCCAATCTGCGCGCGGTGATAGAAATCTTGAAGCTGTTTATACTGAGGATCGGGAGACGCCAAATGTTTCTTTAAACAACATTCCCATGTACTAACTAGTATGTATCCTTGGCAGCGAATCAGGTAATCGCGCTCTAGCGTTTTCTGCTGGGCCTGCTTCATTTTGGGCGTCATCTCTACACCATCTTCTATTTCGCAACTTTCGCAAACCGAATGACTACCTTCATCATGAAACTCAAAAGCGTGATGATATTTGCCATCGTAGAAATATCCATCTAATCGAACTACTCTACTTTGGTGTCCGTTTGAAATAAACAGCTTTTTCTCACCGCCTGCAGATTCAGCAGTACGCAGTTCGACACCATGCACGTATGACATGAAATTCAAATAGATAAGCGCGTTGTGTTGCTTGTGAAGATACTGAGGGGCAAAGTCGCTCTCGATTTTTCGAATACAATACATACCTACGGGGATACTATTAGATTGCAAGGCATTACCATAAGAGTTGCACAGATCATACATCTCAATCGATTGAATGGTTTCTTCCGACTCGGGGAACTGATGGGGGTTAATTCTATCTCCGATTTTCGACCACCTCTCCCAACAACACGCGAATCCGCCTTTTGTACTATCGACAAACAATTTGTCGACATATTCATCATTAATGTAGTAAAATGTCGATAGATTATTACTGAGAAGGAGACAGGCCTGTAAGCTGCATGAAGGTAGCGTAAAGAAATTTTTGAATAAATCTAACCCGGTTTTTTCGAAGAACTCTAAATTAGTTTGCTGCAAAATTTTACCAACCGCCCTCACATCGTCTGCCGCATACGTTTTTAACAAGTCCAAGAGATTAGTCATACCGCGCTCCCTCCACTCAGCCTTAAGTTGCTCCAGAATTTCTTCGGCGGTTCCGCGGGGTACCTCTTTTAAGCACATGATTTTCATTGCTTGTTCGGCGGTTTTACCCGATTTAATGAGACTGTTAAACTCATTGACATCGGTAACTAGCGCATTCTCCTTTTTCAAATCAGAGTCGAAATCGGATACACGCAAATTATCTAAAAGGAGTTCGTAGGAATTAAAGTCTACAAGTTTCTGATACGGAAACAAGCTTTTCTGCGAGTCCAACTCGTCGGGCGCAAACGATCGTAAAAAGGTTTTGAGCGGAGCACGCACAAAGAAGTTCAAGATGTCCATAAACCGCAGTTTATGGCTCTGAATTAGTAGATAATTGCTAGAGGTCTTTTTAATTACCTGAATGGACGCGTCCTTTTCCAACGAATTCCAAATGGTACAAAAGTTTGTTCGCTTAAGAACTCCCCAATCATAACCCATATTGTACCAGAATATACTCGTTTTCTGTAAATACGCCTGCAACTCCGCGCTAACTTTTAAGACATGTCGTAGAAATGGTCCATTTTCTTTTCGTTCGTGGAACTCGATTAATTCGTCTAGTTTCTGCAAAACGGGTTGAACGCGCTTCTGCATTAGTTCAGTTTGTTTTTCAGAGAGCATCAATAAATATTTTAGCGTTTCGGTCAGATAGCAAAGCCCCGTGGGATGTTTGATAAAAACTACGGGTTGCTCATATCCCGGTATCGTACTACAGATGCTGATGGCACAAGTGTTGTGAACACTCACCGCGCTTTGTGCAAAGGCTGTATCAGCGTAACCGCGAAACGCGTCCTTGATGATTTCCTTATTTAGGAAACTCTCAGAATCAATAACGACTAAATAGGGACAGAAAAACGCTTCTCGATCGTCAATTTCTAAGCCTAAGTTCTCAAGGCGCTCTATTATAAAACGAGCAGGAACATATTTTCCTTTTGAGTATCTATCAACGGGTTTTCTCCTATAACCACCTTTCCTCAAATAAACCGCATTCACGCATATTTTCTCATGTTTGCGTGCGGTATTGTTTGATGCAAACATCTTAGCGCAGTGCTTACAAAAGTGTTGTTGTAAGAGCGCAGAGTGATTAGTAACAAGTGCAAATCGCTGGCTTTCAACGCAATATAACAAAACTATCTCAGGAAGACAAGGACGGTCGACTCGACCACTTGTAAGAGTACAAATATCAGAAAAAAGATGCTGTTCGGTTTTCCTTAAAATACGAAGCGAAACCGAGAAATAGCTGGCTATCGTTTGTAATATACTGTGATCCTCATGGGGGTTGATGAATTGGGGCAAAGCTAATCCACCATTATTATTTTGCGAGTAGAACTGCTTTGCCTTACTAAACGCGGCAGTAACTTTGGCACTTATACCTTTTTCTCTGTCTAGAGCGAAATATATACAACAGTACAGTGACAGATGCGCCGGTATCTCTCCTTGCCATGCAGTGATGAAATTTCTAACACTTCTTTTACCTAAAAATTATTTCATATGGCGCAGGTCATAACACATGAGTATAACTATTTTTATTCAACGCTGGTCATCGTTTATAAGTATAACAGCAGATTTCAGCATATGCAGGTTGCAAATACACAGTGTGCGATTCTTCGAAATCTACCATTTCATTATCGACTGAATATTCACTCAAATCTAATCCCTCGAGTCTAGAACAGGCTTTCTCAAGATGCTTTACATTTGAACACCAAAAGTTGATAATCTCGCTATTCCAACTAGCATAGAATAAGCTTACATAATAGTGACCCGTTAGAGGTCTTCTACGTAGCAGCAAGCTGCCAAGCCTAATATAAAATCGCTTTCTACCATCTGGCAAGAACGGATAGATTTCTCTCAAATATTCTACAATAGTTGTTCCATTACTACTACTATCTAACTGAAGTGTGTACACTCTAAATTTTTTCTTTGCTTTTTTAACCCTGTCGAAACTAGTTCCGGATGTTCAGCAATCACATCTTCGATTTCTTGTTTAAGCGATATATACGCACCTTGATTTCGATTGCTTGTACTAAGTTTTCCCAGAGGTTCCTTGTTCTCGTCCTCTTGCACCACTTCGTCTTCTAATCCACTACCTTTCCTCTCTTCATCATCGTCTTCAACATCTACCTCTACTTCTCCAGTTCCAATTTGATTTCTAAATATAACTCTCTCAACTACTGTCGCTGCTGCTGCTGATTATAGGACATTTGGTGAAACTGTTGACCATGAAGGGCGTGGGACTGGGACAATTCGGCTTGGGGACCGACGACTGTTCCTGGTCGTCCGTCCGAATAGAGCATCTGCTGTTGGGGCCGCTGTTGTTGATTAACTGGAATATTCTCAGCTTGGGGAGCGACGACTGCTCCTGGTCGTCCGTCCATATAGAGCATCTGCTGCTGGGGCCGCTGTTGTTGTTGATTAACTGGAATATTCTCAGCTTGGGAAGCGACGACTGCTCCTGGTCGTCCGTCTGTATAGAGCATCTGCTGTTGATACCGCTGTTGTTGACGGTCTGGATTATTCTGTTGTAGTTGTTGACGCTGATCAATGATTTCTTCTTCTTCGTAACCTTCGATAGATGGTATCTGCACAACGAAAGGTATCTGAAACAAAACCATCACTTACTTCAGTAATGGAACAGAATAATATGAATTATGAACATTATGGGTCGGTGATGCATTAATAGCTTGATTTGGCAGTTGTTGCTGTTGTTGCTGTTGTTGCTGTTGTTGCTGTTGTTGCTGTTGTTGCTGCTGTTGTTGATGTTGTTGTTGTTGTTGTGATGGTGGGATTATTTCCTCTGTCGCATGTCTCTTTCCACTTCCCGGTGGGCGGCCTGCTCTTTTCTTTTGTGACCCTTCCTTAAAATAATTAGTATTATAACTATACAGAATAGACACAAACCTCGAACTGGGACATAGCGGCGGTATTTTGTTGCTGCCATAGTTGTTGCGCGTTCTGCTGCGGAAAGTGCGCCATTGTAGGCACATGACCGTGGATGAGATGAATGTGTCTGCAGATGACGGCGATTTGCTCGATCAATCCAGAAACCATGCCTCGACACTGCGGACACTCCATTTTCTAAAATGGTTTATTTATCAATGCGATTCCACAAACAAAATATAACGCGCACGCGTTCATCGTCGCTAACAAATTCACACACAGAAGATCATACGTATTCCTACTATTCTCGCACACACATACACACACACACACACATTTAATACACGAATAGAAGCGCTAGAAACTTCGCTAAACTTTAAACTAACCCATCCACCCAATCATATACGCTACCACACCCACTCAGCAGTAGTAAATGGTATTCCTAGAGCAAAAGAACGAGGCGTCAATGTCTATGCGACTAAAAATATCCGCGTCCGCCATAGCTTTTAAACGAGCCTAAGCTCCACCCTCCTCTACGGTCGAATCTTCCGCCGTCCAATGGTTGGTACCCTCGGTAAGAGTTTTTCTGAACTCCTCCTTCACGCGCCAGTCGGCTGGTGCGCGTTGCATCGAACAGAGATTTGTACTCTTCGCGTTGGGTCTTATACAGCTGAAATATAGAAGGTAAGGTTTGATAAAGCTTAATGGCATCCTCGATTGTAAATTGTAGCTTAGTCCCGTTGGCAAAAGATTTCGTAGTTCCTCCCCCTTCTAGCCGAACAAATCGCCCGATCGTAATGCGCTCAATCCCGGGGCCGAAACATGTTCTAATCCCATGCCCCATTTCCGAGAAGAAAGTAGGTTCACTAGTCAACCACACATCATCTTCGTGATAATGCTGAATCTTATCGGTGGCTTCTTTTTGATCGGTGTCGACATCGGGTTTGTGGAGTAGATCGTCGAAGAGAGAGTCGAGCGCAGATTTCTTCTGACTTGGTCCACCAGCTGGCTTCTGTTTCTTCTTGAGGTTAGGTTTTGACTCTTGTGGATGGTGGACGGTGGAATCGGCTACCGGGGATGGTTCGACAATATTAGATCTTTGGGACATAACCACATCAGTAAGGACTATGTCGTCGTCGTCGCTCATCGAATCGTGGCGCTGTTGTTGACTTTCCATGGTTGTATCGACTATGAACCAGCGCAATGAACTTTAGCGAGAAACTATCGGCTTAAATATTTGGTTCTTCTCGAGACTAAAAAAGTTTATGTGGAGGGTAATGGGATTCTTTAAGGCCAACGACTTTGCTCAAAGTAAGTTTAAAACGAGCGGTAGTAAGGGACCTAATGGGTGCATTTATTCAGACGGTTGCTAACAAACGTTATCGTTAAACTACTGTTAAAGTAGTTTTCTCAGCAATATTATAACAGCAGTTGTTTCTCCCGCTTAAAACACCGAGACTCATGCATGCAATTAGCGCAGTATAATAGCCGTAACATAAAGAAATGTAATGCGCACTAAAACGGACTCAACCGTCGATGCATACCGCGCAATGATAGCGCTTGCTACTTGCCCTAAAATATTGCGTCTGCGATTTTGTTCAAATTCTGCTTTCCACAGGTGATGGAGAAAATATGACTGCGTTACAACTTCTTTCGTGGAGGAAGAATTTGCTCGTAAAGTGATCAACTCTACTCTTCGGTCATTATTCCAAGCTACGAGCGCATCGTCAGAATATTTTACTTGCTGATAGCGTTTGTTCTATTTTCTGCCGCCAATTATTCAAATTAACCTCTCGTTACGTTATTTGTGACCCTTATTTTGTGCTGCTTACCTACGAAACATTTATGATGATTGCCTTGCGTGATAATTTGTTAGTAATACATTTTATTCAAATAGTGCAGTGCAAAATACAACGTGTGACTAGATTACAGGTGATGAGGTGCGCGGGTACGCGATCACAGCCTTTGCGATAATTTCCTTTAGCTCCTCCGGCTCTTCCTAAAATATATGGGTTATAATTAAACCTTTTCTATAACACAATCACCGTGCGGTGGGCGTCCTCAATCAAGGAGGTCAAAAAAGTCGCGTAGCCTGGATCGGNCCCGCCATCATGTGCAAATGCGACACGATGGAGGACTGGTCGAGCACTGTCCTGCAATCAATAGAAATATAATTAAGCTTTTTTTTTTTTTTTTTTTTTTCTAAACATTTAAATCTTACACGTGAGTTGGCGCCGTGTTGTTGAGCGACGACGCGTCGAGCTCAATGCTGGTGAGCGCCGACGCGTCGCGCAACGCCGTTGACAGGCCGACCACCCGCTGGTTACGCCGATCGTACCGGATGGTGTTGCGGCGGCACCGATCGCTGCGGATGCTGCTGCGGCGGCACTGATCGGATAGACATTGAGGGACGAGCGAGCGACGACAGCGGCCCGCGATGCAAGCTCGCGCGATGCACAGAACGGCCAAAAGCGTTACGCCAAGCAGGATTGGCCACGCCACCGTCCACCACCCGCCACCGTACTCAGCTGTAATTACTCGGTTCTATTTGCAACGGGGGGAGTTCTTTAACGTACTGCTGTCCGCGTGTTCCGCTCCGCCGAGGCTACGCGACGCCGCCGGGTTAACAGCGGCGCACTGTTGGGTGGGGCACTCGCGCCTGTCGGCGATCACGCAGGACGTTTCGTCGCCATTCGTGCAGCACGATTGGATGGATATCCATTGCACTGACCTTAAATAGATGTGGTGACCATAAGTACAAACTGATATCGTCTAATACTTACGCTGGAATCATCCGAATGTTGGTCATGTTGCATAGAAGCGTCGACAACACGACGATGACCTGACTAATTCCGTCGGGGAAGGAGGCTGGAAGCAACACATCCTTACAGTACATGACCCCTTCCCCGACGTCTATTTGGCAGGCCATCGCAAGCTGTCGACGAAGTGAGGAGAGGTGGAGATAGCGGCAGTATTCTGCGGAGAAATTAACGGTAAGTGATTACGACTTTTTATGAGTGTGTAAGTGTGTGTGTATAAATTTGCAGTTTCCTTAATTTTCCCTTTAATCAGGGGGGTCATTAACTATGAGGGAGAAGTAAAAAAAAAAAAAAAAAAATCTTGCTGCTTTGAGATTCTAACTACCAACCTTCCGTATTGCAAATGTGCTGCTCTAACATTACACTACATTTCCTATGAGTTTATAAGATGTTCGATCTAACCATGACGCGCATTCGTTTGCTATCGTCGGCATAATGTTTCACTCGTATGCTGAGGCAGTAGCTTCTAAAGTTGTACCAAAAATCGCCAAGTCTCGAGGACCGTACTTGATCGCGTTGGAGGGATGCATCGGCCTGGTACGATATCGTAGTTGATTAAATGGATCTAAACAAGTGCTCTGTTTACAGGGAAAAACAGAAACTTTACAACGACTCGACGGTCAAGTTATCAACAACAAGCATGTTGTGCGCACGGTGTTGGAAAACGTCGAATCGTGGCGAATGGAAGATTTGTATGGTGAAGATAGATCCCACTCCAGCGTATTTGAATTTCAAATACAATGTTTTCTCGATTGTATGCGTTCAGTAGAAGCAGCGCTGTCCCAAGCCACCGAAGATACGGTTATTCTGTGCGAACGAAGCTTGATGTCTGGTTTCCGTATATTCTCATCCTGTTTGCATACTCTCAATGAACTAAGCGACAATCAGTTCCACCTGCTGTCTGATTTATATTTCCGTTTGAGATCGTCCTTTACTAACTATGATGCGTTTATCTTTTTATCCGGTACTCCTTCTCTATCACTAGCACGAATTAAACAAAGGGGGCGGCCTTTTGAAGAGAATATGAAACTAGACTATTTGCGCTTGTTAAATAGGAAGGAGGGAAACATGATTTTTCGCTTGCATAAGATAAATACACCGTTTTATTCGGTAGAAACTAGAGAAGATCTAGAACCTAACACAATAGTTAAAAAGGTGAAATACGTTATTCAGAAAATGATAACACCATAATGCTGCTTATATAAACAATAGGTCCGCTGGTAAATCAGTGTTGCACCCATTTTCCTATTAGATTTGATCACGAATTATTCGTTTGCTGCTTTCAAGATGTAGTCGTAGAGCCCACCAGCGCTTGTCGTTTCTTCAGTCTGAAATCTATTTTCTTAGCAGGTGAACAAGGGAAACGGAGAGCTTACCTCTTCCGAACCTCCGAGCATTTTAATGGTGTGTGTGTTATTAGCGATGGATCTTTTGACTTCTTGTTCGATGTGTCCAATTAGACATTGTAGAATTGAAGTAAACTTTCGAATACTGTACGTTGCCTCGACAAACTCTACATACGCCTGCTCGTTCTTAAGCTTTTTTAGAGAAATTTTGCTAGCTTCGAGACATAACGAAATCTTTGTCAGATCTTCAGCCAAGTTCGATTTAATTGAATGAAGACTACCTTCAACCGTTTTGTTAAAAGTAGCAAGCATACCAACAAGTTCGGGAGCGCGAGCAGACGCCATTGAAACAGTAATTCTATTAGCAGCACAACCTAGATCTTATAAACAACGAGTCATACGCCTCTCAAAATCTCTGGCATGATGCAGATGACCTTAGAATTAGCATTCGTTTGTCAGACGCAAATCGCTCGCTTGTTTCCGGTCATTAAAGGGCTAAATGCTTGATAAATACTTGGCGTATGCTCACACGGATCAGCTAGCAAACAGGCGGCGCCCATTTATCGAACGTAAATTTCTTACTCGCAACCAGTTGTTAACAGAGGGACACTTCGCTGGTGAAAATAGCTTCGCGTACGCGCGCCGTTCGTTTAGCAATAGGGCGGCAAATGTTTGAACTTAAAGTGCACGATTGTAGCCGGTTGGTAGAGGAGTGTCTGGCATCTCAGATTTGCGTTTACAAGCACGGAAATGGGGTAGCAAAAAGCGGGGCGAACATTTGTCGGTCAGCAACAGAGCGATGAGGGTGTGTGTCGTGGCGGGTGAATGGAGGAGCGGGGTCGGTTGATTTATGGAGTGGCGCTGTGTAGCGCCTGGTAAGTGCGTAAGCGCGTAGTGTGACAATTGCTAACAAGTGTGCGGTAGTTGCAAAGGCGACTGAACAGTTCGCATTTAGCTTAACGATTGGGGGGAATTATTTTGTTGCTCGCAAGTGGGTCGTTTAGAAATAAACTTAGAGATTCTGTTCCGTGGGTAATCAGCTCGGAAGTGGATCGTTTAGAAA
>NIUQ01003968.1:0-15343 GCA_002796945.1 Plectus sambesii
TATAGAGATGTGTTCGGTATACCGTACCGATACTGCTTTATCATACCGATAAAGTACCGATCCCAAATATTGATTATGGGTGGTATATTAAAAGGGCAAAACCGATATCGATTGCAGAATTTTGGTACCAACGTACTTTAGGCGATAGTGACAGTAATTTTTCAGCGGTCGCGCCGTGCCCAACACCGCCGTGCCAAATGGGACCGATGGTGCAAACGGCACCAACGCGTCTTTGCCCGCAGGGGTCACCTCTGACGACTAGCAACGGTGTGCCGGTCAGCTGTAGCATCCAACAGTCCAGCCAGTGTCCAACCAACGATTACGTATGCAACGTGATGGCTAGCGGAGACGCTTACTGCTGCCCAGATCCTCGTATGTCATCGTTTGTCTTTTCATTTGTTCGCCTCTGTTCTTCACTGCGGCCGACTGGAAGTGTTTGGTTATAGTGCGCATTTCTAGTCTAAATTTTGTGATCAGTAACAAAAAATCTCGCCATTAATCGCGCTTGAAGTTCATCGTTTAGCGAGAACACAAGTGGCATTTAGTATGCGAGAGTTTTCGTTTTGAGATGAAAAGTTATTGCCCTTGTTAGCGACGAAGAAATCAGACTATAATTATTGTTTTAAATTGGCGCCTTTTCAGGGAACTTCTGCCTGCAGCCTCGCAACCCGGGCAGCTGTCAGCCCTCGAGCGCCCTAGCCTCGAGGTTTGGTTACAATCCCGCCACTGACACATGCGTAGAATTCAAATACACCGGCTGCGAGGGCAACCTCAACAACTTCGGATCGGCCTCCGAATGCAGCAATATCTGCTGCAATAAGGGATACAATCTTCTTCGGTTAAGAGACAGTCCCGATAATGACGGCTCTATGCACGAAGGAAGTGGAGAAGCGAGTTCGAATTCGTCGGGTCTCGACACGAATTCGACCGTAACTGACGATGATCAGTTGATAAACTATCAGAACGATGACGATATTGATCGCAGTGTGCAGACGGGCAACCGAACGAGGACGAGAGCGGTCGCGAGACGAGGCGGATGGTTGGATATCCTGCGGTTCTGGTGAACGCTGTGACTCGTTGATTGTTGTCGGCTTTCGGCTTGACCGTTGCATCTACAGTATCCCTATCACATCGTGTCCCCGTTACGCTCGCATGACTTGAATCATGATTCGACCGGACTGTAAACGCACGCGAGTGCGATGAAACCACATGCGATCTTAAAGAAATTAAATATAAAAGCGGTCAATTATGATGCAAGATCGTGTAAATATTTACTTCATTCGTCGCTATTGAATTAGCGCCTATCTCTGAGGTTGAGCAAATTTACACTTTGACGCAATTGGGATACTGTGGATTGCCTAATTCAGGTTGAAAGTTGGTTATACTTTGTCGATTCCGATGCTACGCTCGCCGTCGCTTTCTGCTGAATGCGACTTAATTTGCATACCGTAACCCTTTTGCCGCTGACGCATAGTTGCAAGAAAGAAAATTATCTCTTTCGCTCACTTACTTTATTCGCGGCAGCTGTGCGCTTTTTCGGCGTTCTTCTGTTTTCTGTTTTGCTGTTTTTTTACAGAATAGTTGTTGGTGTGTTAGACAGTCAGTATTGGTTCACTTCTTTGTTTGCTTGCGTTTGTGAAATACGCACTTTTTTGCAATGATTCAAAAAATTTGAACAAACCTCTAAGCTTAAAACTGCGCTGAACTCCCTGCCTCTCACTACGATAGTTCCTTAACGAAATGAAATTTCCTATTCCCACTTGTGAAGAAATTTGTTGCTTCAGAAGAGCTCTAAATATTTTAGGAATCTAATTTAACTAGTCAAGATAATCTGCGTCGCTGCCCGCATATTTCATTTCGTGAAGGAGCTGCCGTAATTTGCTGTTGATTTGCATGTTAAATGTTCGGACCCGCCGAGCAAGCTGGTCATTTAATCAGGTGTGAACTGATTTTCTCTGTTTTTGTTACGTGATTGCGTTCGTGCGTGTTTGTACGACTACTGTATCATTTTTCTCCGTCGCGATGCTCACACGGTGCCATCTGTCCCATTTTTGTGTGCGTTTGGACTTAGCAATCCGTCCGTATATCGTATCGATAAATAATGCAAATATTCAAACGTTGCCTCCTTTCTGCTCACAACAACACATACATGGCAGTCAGACGAGCGAAGCGATCGTCAAAAGCACTTGAGACACAACTGGAATATTATCATATATTATTGTTATCATTGACGTCATCTTCTGTTTATAGGAATTATGAAGCAGTTGTTAAGAAAAGACGATAGTGTTGCGCCCAAAATGCTGACCGACCGTATTCGATTGACCACCACCCTCTATATTCATCGAGCGTCCCATTCGAACAACGCATTCGGTGTGCGTAATTTGTGAGTGAGTACTTGTGTGCAACAAAATTGTCCCGAGAGCCATTTATTCTGACCAATGTGAGACACTATCTTAGGAAGAAATGATCGTGGGGGTTGTAGATGATTCATTTTAGACAAGCAAATGGAAGCACTGGCGAAGAAAATCAAGCGATTCTAACGAAGCTCGAGGTCGACCGACAAGTCATCTGCTCACGATTTGTTCCTTAGCAGTTTTCTGACCTCGCCAACACCACTTAACGAGGTCGATAAATGGCATCTGAGAGCAATTGCAGACAAATTCCTCACCGACCACATCGCAAGTTATTGATGTTCTTGATTTGAGCGAGTATGTTCGCTGTCTCGAGAAGCTGCGCGAGAAACGATTGCTATATTGTGCCTGGCACGAAAGCATTGCAATGGCGCATGGTCGATCGCAAACCCTGGAGCGGGAGTAATTGCCTATGAATGCTGAAAATTGACTCTTCTAAATAAGACGCCCGGGACGCTTTTTCGATTCAGTTTGGTAAGAAGCTGAAGTTACGTGTCCGGTTGTAGCAATTGATTGAGGATGTCTCTGATGATCGCACAGTTGGGCGCAATGTACTGGGATAATGTCGTCGCCGATTTCCAACCAAAGATCAGAGTCGTCAGAAATGACTGAAGATCAAGTTGCCACGTATAATCAACTGTAAAGCAAAAATTTGATTTTACTAGCGTTAAGTGATGAGTAACAGGCTCTGTAATTTTCTTAGTTGATTGCTTTGGAGCACTTTGGCTTTCTTTAGATATTTTCTTGATGTGAGAGTGTCATATTTTACTTGCACAATTCGTGTGAGGTTGTGCTAAAATGTTGTGCTAAATCATAATCGAGGAAATCATTATTTCTTCTATCTTGCTCCTCTAGTATCCGTGTGGATGATAGTCCAGGCTGATGCGTGCGGGCTACATGGCATATTACGACAGGAAAGGTCATGGCAATTTAGCACACAATTTCTATATCTAACCTGTTAACTCATCCTGGCGCTCACTCTATAACCATTCAATGTTGCAAAAGACATGAAACAAAATTTCACCTCCGTATTCATTATTCAGGAATTTGTTGCACGACTTGCGCGAAAATGTTAGTTTAGCGGAAACTTTGAGAATAGGGACGCACAATTACTTCGCTGTTTCCATTAGGTCCCGTGATGTTGAGGCGTGAAATACGCTAATGCCTTAGTAATCGTGAGATAAATGTGCAATTTTAGAAAAGGTAGGAAGCAGTAATAATTAAATCGCGAATGATGATGAATATATAATATCGGAAAGTGTCCGAATCCTGTGCGAGCGGGCGGGAGCACCCAGAGATTTCAACACAGCACTTCCCTAAAGCGCTATTCGCATGCACTGACCGGCCGAATTTCGCCGTGCATCGCTTGGGCAATATTGATCGGTCAGCGTACTATAAACATCGCTTAAACTGAAGTGCTAAGGCTGGCTTACAGTGAAAATTATGTTGATATTTTCTTACACTGCATTCTTAAGCGCATCACGCTGAGACCTATTGTATTTTGGTAACTAAACTGATGCCTCATCAGTAAAGCAGAATGCGAGGCGAGAGATCCATTGAATCGAAAGATCTGTTGCGCTGAGATGTCCACGAAAAATTAACAGATGGAATGAGGACGGTGTATTGAATTATGCATATTGAAGTTTGAAATGAATCATCCACCGCAATATTGCTTGAATGTCAATATAATGAGCGTCATCTAGTGACGGCTTTCGTCACCAATTAGCCTAATGTAACCATATGGACCGCTCAGCGCAATGGACCATAGCCAACTTCCAGCAAAGCCCGAGGCGAGCGCCACCTCACTCGCACTCTCTTCCGCGTGCGAGCCGCGCACTAACAGTTATTATGTACACGGAACCTACTTTGTAATGGCATTTGAGGCCAGCTAATAAGGTAACTATAAGAAATTTTACTAGAAGGAAGACCGCTATGTAAACAAATTTTTCATACTTAAGCCTTAGACAACACACTTCAAATCAGTTTACTTTTAAAAAATATCGCGGTGTGCGGAAGTTGCTGTTAATGAAACAGTTTGCTATATTCAAGGATCGGCCAAAATGCAGCGTCGTGCAACGGCGTCGACTTATTGCGCGCCGTAGGCCGCGGTCGCGGAACTTGGACGAAAATTGAATTTGAGCCAGAGTGCGTCGCACCGTTGCCTTCTGTCCGACTCTCATACTAGTAGGCGAAAAGGATTAGAGTGACCGTTTTAGTGGCGTTGCAAAAACTTTGCTGCGAAAAGAAGCAAAAACAAACGGTAGGGACATCCCCTATAGGACTCTGTTTTTTATTTCGGGCGGTTGCTTACATTTTTATCATAAATTACTACTACCCTTCGCAGGTGTGCTCATGAGCGTTGCTGGCGGGACCAAGCAGGCTAGCATTCGCGTAGCTATGAAAAAATCAAATTCGCTTTCATATATTATTATTCAGGTTGGACGAAATGTTATCGATCATTTGTTTTGCTGTCATGCTTGCGCACTGCAGCGTTGCATTTCTGCTTGTCAACAACGAGAGAGGATACGATGAGACAGTGGAACAGTGGACGAGGGGCCACTTCGATACAGGTGAGTAGAACTGTTACGGTAATAACCTAAAGTGCATGCGAATCGTTTATGATCTCTTTATTTTTCAAGCTATTCTTCAGTTTTTAAATGAGCGCATAAGATACTATTATCAATTGTTTAGTGAAGTTTGCAAATTAACTGCTATCTTTATTTTGCGTGCGCTTTAAAGGTGATATCATGAAACATATTTTACTGTAAATGACTGGTATAAGTATAAATTTGCAGGGGAATTACTTAAAAACTTACCATTACTTAAGTCTGTTCATTGAAAAATTGAAAATTTCAGACGAACACAATTCTTCTCATGAGCAGCGTCTTTTCCGCTTACTGTTTTCGCGTTATAACAGGCATTTGCGGCCATTAAAAGATTCAAGTAAGGCAGTAAAAGTCTATATTAATCCTTCAATATCCGGAATCATCAAGGCCGACGAGCTCGATCAGTCATTGAAGTTCTTCCAGTGGTTCCCAATGGTGAGCGCCTATGAAGTAGTTGTCATTCACGCTTGTATAGTAGAAAGTGGATAAGTACACATCGACCGTGCACTAAAAATTTGTACACTTATCCGGTTTTGACTGTCATTTCTTTGGCAATGTGAAGTTAAGTTCATCCCGAATAAGTCTGTTCCTTTCGATGCCGCATGGCAAGATTGTTTCCGAACTTATATTAACAGACTATTTCTTCCTGTTACTAACAGAAAGTTATGTAGCGCCAAAATCTTACTAACTTTTTGCATTCTTCTTTAGTCGGTGCTCTACCGTGCATAATATACATGGCTATCTTGCGGTTTCGGTGCGTTCATCGTCCATGAAACGTGTACTATTTTCAGATATGGAAAGACGAATTTTTGGAGTGGGATCCAAGTCAGTATGGAGGATTGCAATACCTCTTAGTACCCAGCCAGATGATATGGGTTCCGGATATTTTCGCATTCACAACGTATGTCAGTTATATATATAGTTTTTTTCACGAGGCATTGCATAATTTTGGCGTGCGAGAACACATTTTAATAAGTTTTCGAAGCAAAATTTATCGTTCTGTTTTAAAACGTGAAGAAAAACATGGTCTTTGATAAGGCAATATATTATTGTAACGATTATGCTCGTAAATGTCGAGGTGATAATTTGAAAATCTCTGTTGAGAAGAACGACTGCATTGATCTGCGGACTCCCTACTTTTAAGTTAAGTAATATTATGAAAATGAGAGTATAGATGTAATCGGTAAATCGGGGAATATATGTCGTGTGCCTTGGAGCGACCCGTGCCTTCGAGCGACCGGCTGCGTCGCACTACAGTTCTATGACGTAGGTCACTCCAAGGCACAAGCCCTTGAAGCGACCTGTAGTGCGACGCAGCCGGGTTTAACATAGGGTCGCTCCAAGGCACACGACATATACATCGCAGAACTGAAAAAATAACTAAAGTAACAACAGCAGCGTTTTGTATCGTAAGTTCGCTCCGATGGTAGCGCGCTTATTTGTCATTCGATTTTTTTATGGCTTAATTATCAATATTGCTGATTTCACTTCTATACCTATAGAAAATTCTACTGATCTACTTACCGCTTAAGAAATTAGACGAAAAGCCAACACTTCCGTAATGCAGCTCTTTAAAAATGTATTCTTTTTAAATGCTCCATAAATAGTGTTGATACGTATAAACAGCATTTTTCAGAATGGAATCGAAGGAAGTAATGCCACTAGAAAAGACTTACGCCCGCGTCGATTACAGAGGCAATGTTAATCTGGTGAAGCACCAATTTCTCACCGTCCGCTGTCAATACTACATTTTGCTGTTTCCATTTGATATCCAGCAGTGCAGAATGCCATTCGGATCCTGGGCGTATACTGTAGAGCAAGTTGAAGTGGACGCGTTTGAATCGCGGCTCGCTCAACAGATATTCGAGGTTAGGATGACTTTTTTCTGCACAAAACCACTTTATTTCATTTATTTCTGCAACAGTTTGACCCAAAATCTGTATTACTACTTTTATTCCGTATATATATTTACTTAACAGTTAGTACATGGAGATCAATTAAACCATTTTCAAATCAACAGTAATACTAGCTAATGATCGAAAACAAAGTCATTTAACAGGATCAATAACTAATTAAGTTAATATACTGCAACTAGCTAATATATCTATTAAGCTCAAATCTAAATTGCCCATCATCATCATTTCAAGCCGTCATTTCAGGAAAATTCCGAATGGGAGATAATATCATTCTCTGGAAAGAGAGAAAGTGTAGTGTACGAGAGTTTCAGTCCACCTATAGTGAATCGGACATTTCAAGAGATACATTACGACCTCGTATTCAAGCGAAAGCCAAACTTTTTTATATACATGATCGTCGTTCCTTGCTCGATCATCGTCCATATCTGCTTGCTGGGGCTGTTCGCACCCTTCAACACCAATGGAGATAGGCAGGAAAAGGTGAAATTCCGTATTCATTACATGGAGCATAATACTGCAGGCCTTATTATTATCAGTCCTGTTTTCATCAAAAGCGCTTGCATGCATATTCCTCTAAAGTATACAGATATTATATCGGTTTCATATCGCGTTCTTTAACTAAAGTCGTATTTAACGCAATGATAAAGGATAGGCCTTAAGTACGATTTTGGCTAAAACACGCGATACGAAACCCGGTCCAATAGCCCTTGACACAGAAAATAGGCTAAAATGCTCCATTTAGACAGTTTTGGATGTAATAAATTGGGACATTTTCCACAGAAAGGGCCAAAACAATGAAACAGAAATTTATGGTCAAACTTGGTCGAATATCAAAATTTTCTAATATTTTCAGCTAACACTCGGGCTTACAACTTTGCTGACTGTAGCAGTGCTGCTACACATTGTTACCGGTGAAATGCCGAAAAGTGCCGAAGGACTTCCTTTGTTGGGTAAACATTCAATGCATTTGTTATGATTTTTCTTTGCTTCAAACATTTCTCTGATCGCAAAAAGTATGGTTTTCTCAGCTTAGCGTCAATTTTTAGTTTATATCAACGCGTCGCCTAGTCTGCAGTGTTTTAAATAGTTTGCTGTACATTTAAGAGACGGCGCAGTCTGCAAAATTTTGGCAAACACTGTCGTATGCCTTGGAGCGACCCGTGCCTTGGAGCGACCGGCTGCGTCGCACTACGGTTCTATGACGTAGGTCGCTCCAAGGCACGGGTCGCTCCAAGGCATACGACACACACGCCGTACTCAACTAAAAACTTTCAGGCAAATTCATATTATGGGAACTGGTCGTTTGTGCGACGGCAGTGGCTGTTAGTGTGTTGCTGATGTACGGACATAGGCATATGATAAAATGCCGTCGAGTGCCGCCAGATTGTATTCGGAACTTTGACTCCAAGCGCAAGTATGACAAATCGACAGTCGAAAGTTACCGAATGGAAGAGCATCTACTGGCAGAATTGGCTGAAAAACAATTCCATCATTCCGACATTTCCTCGGTTTGTTCCCTCCGTTGACCGTCGCGTTTCAATTATATTCGCGAGCGAGACTGAAAAATTGAAATCGATGTAGGCACTGTTCGCTCTATAAAAATGTGTACGCAAGGATCATAGACCGTAGTGTTGTACTGAAAGAAGTACATTTACATATAACAACAAACATTAAAGAAAGATTGGCGCCATTGGGACCACAAATTCGACGATCTTTCATTTTGAGAAAATAGTCATGCAGGAATATCTTAGGGGAAAAAAAGCCGTGAAGTCCTAATTTAAGCATGCGTCTATGCACAACCTATTTCAACCGCTAAGCAAACTTTTGACTCACTTGATACGAGAGAATCTTAAAAGCTTTGCTTACAGGACGACATTCATGAAAGTTCTATTAATATGGCGACGATTGATTCCTGCGTTGGTGATGTCATATCGGTGAAAAAGCAAATATTACAAATTCAAGAAGATATTGCGCTGCAAGAGCACTGGAATATCGCGTTTGAGCGAATTGACATGGTATTTCTGCTACTTTTTCTATCAGCAAATGCCGTGTCGACCTATATTATATTCGTGTACATACCAGGGCCGTAAACCTTTCATCAGTTCGTGCAAATTTCGTGCAGCAGCGCTTTGGTATCATAAGAAAATTTAGAAAAAATGTTGTTTTGAATAAACAATGCTTAGTCCGAATCTATTCAGTGCTTTGACTATAAGACAAACGATCAGTCAATCAATGAAAAGATGTAACCTTTTCAGTGAGGATAAAGAGGTGCATATTGCGACCTCTCCCTATTGTAAGTAAGATGACCGATTAATACGAGATGCATGAAAACTGAAGAATTAGTTATGAGCCGATCGTCTCGATAATGACAGAACTGATTCAAATTGCTTTAACTTTGCCTTAATCCTAATGCAAAGTTTGATTTCTTTGGAATGTGGCTTTCAACTTATTTAGCTCAAAAAACTTTTAAAATATATATTTTTGGATGAATATAGTAAAAAATGTAATTATATTGAGCTTTATTTATGCCACGTTTTAAAGAAGGAATTGTTCAAAACAATTTCTAACAGTCTTTTACAAATTCTTGTAAAAAAGCATTCTCCAGAAAGAAATTGAAACTGCTTTGCATGTACAGTATCATCCTCGTCACTTGTTCACCTCGGGTCAAACTTATCATTCAGTATTTTATTATTTAATCCATCACAACAGAAACTCAAACCCGAAATAGAGTCAAGTTTGCATCATAACCAGGCCGATTAAAGCGTTGTTCAAAAGTTGCCCGCGTATTTGTCATTCGGTAAAGAACGATCGTAAGATAACCATCGCTAATCAAGTGCATCAGAAATAATATTAAAATTAATTATATCATCCTGTGATCAGCAAATATCCTCCCGATGCGACTGTTTCATCACTAAATTAGCGCTTAATAATCGCTAGGATAATACGGGAGCAAAACAACATCTTGCGTTACAACAAGCAAGAAGCATTAAAAGAACGACAAATGAAATAAACAAACAATACAGTACGTACAAAACGCAAAAACGAATGTTTCAGCAGTTGCGAAACATTTTTACGAATATCTAAAAAATGATTTCTCTAATTCCAATGGTCTATGTTAGAATACCTGGGTTTGATTCGATGTCAAATAACTTATGAGGGGATGTTTGTCAATTTGAAATTTCGAGGCTCTCGAGATGAAATAATAAAGCTTATTTCAACCTGAAACAGAAAAACAGTCTTGAACGTAAACTTTCAGACACCGCACAGTTTCAGTAGCGAGAATGCGAGTGTAAGATAGGGATGAGCAGCTTATTTTTTCAGCTTACATACATGAGGCGCTGAACCATGCATATTGTGGACTGAATTTCATCTAATGACGGGGAATATGATACGAAACAAGAAATTGTTTTTCTCTTTTTTCTTATAGCAAGTGCGTGTTTCTTCGGTGTTATACTCAGTATTTTGAGCTCTTTGAAGCGTTCCCAATGGATAATTTTGAATATCTATGCTACAGACTGAACTTCCAAATCTGATTGTTTATTTGTTCTGATGTCTGACGCGCTGCGTTGGTCTGAGACCTGCGAAAAAACGCGAACCCATTTTACGACCATCCAACTTAAAAATGCGGAGCATCCTTCGATAAGCCACATTAAATCTATTCCAAGCCATAGGTCGATAATACTACCAATAGCGGCGATAAAATTCAGAGTTGACCACGCTAATTTCTCCGTATAAAGGAAATATTGAAAAGAATCAACGTTAATAACAAAGTCCGCCTGACAAGACGACGAAAGCCGTTTTGAGCTCCTTGCCACTTCTTTACTGAATAATTCAGTCGAATATCGTATGCGTTCACAGCTTTGATTACAATATCTAATGCAATCCGATGCAGTTCTCGAGGAAAAATGCGGCAAACAGTCCTTAAAATGTGCGTACGAGCATTTTTGCCTAAAAATGATATGTGGTTAGCCGACTTGTGCCAATATACTGAATACATTGTCCAACGGAAGTTCGATGGTTAACTAAATTTTTGCAAAGTTTGCTGCCCTACCCCACGAGAGGCGGACATTCGC
Source organism: Plectus sambesii (assembly GCA_002796945.1). Lineage (NCBI taxonomy): Eukaryota > Metazoa > Nematoda > Chromadorea > Plectida > Plectidae > Plectus > Plectus sambesii. The sequence goes on from NIUQ01003968.1 coordinate 11,007, forward strand.
GATGGGCAGAATGGAAAATTCTACATCGATTGACGGACGGGAATCACTAATTGAGCCCTGCGCTCTTTTTCATGGAAGTTTAGTCACTGATATTTGATAAAAAGTTAACTGTGATTAGAGTCCTGGTCAGCTCGTTCACCGCGCTTAATGCCATATTTTCATGGTGCTTTGACAGGGTATAGTCTGTATATAGGGAACAGCCAAAAAACTATTCCTGAGCCTAAAAGAAGGATCCAACAGACTTTTGGCAAAATTATTCTTGAGATGCCCCGACGCAATCACTACTCGAGTAAGGAGAACGACTGCAACCTCTAACATACACTGATAGAGGTCGGATTAAAGTGTACGACTAGGATTTTATGGCAAAAACTTACATGATATGCTTCATCATATCATAGAATTTCATAGAAATGATTGAGGTATTAAAAAGTTTCAAGTTAACATAAGCTTGCATAAATATATGGGGCATATATCACCCCAAAATAATGAGAAGAAATTCATTTCCAACCTTTGGTTTCCATCGTCGATCACGTTATAGCGCGGAGGAGTGCAATTGCATTGCTGTTGTACGGCGTCGATGCGGCAATCTTCCATACATGACTCTTGGGTAGTTGTTTCAGAGCAGCGTCGAATGCCGTTAACGATTGGTGTCATGCGAACTACTTCGTTAACTTTCAGCTTCATCGCTCTTTTATCAGCGAAAGCGCCCGTCAATAAAAATGTGTCGTATCCAACATCAGTGTCTCTTCCGAGCAGGTCTAATTTAATTCCGCAGTTAGCGCAAAATAGTTCTTCATTATACCAACTACTACACTGTGTATTCGGTAGACCAGATTTATCCGCAAATATAGAAATATAATCTTGCGAGGAATGAAATGAAATAGCGTTAAGAGGCAGCGCGTAGCAAACGCTTTTCTCAGAAACAAATGTTGTTCGCTCAGCTCGAACAAAAGTACTATTCAGCAATCCATTAACGCTGGTATATTTTTTCACTTTTACCTTGTACAGATGCCACAGTTCTTGACCAAATTTTTGCTTTAATTGATCGTCGGTGACGTTCAGCTGCTCTAGCTTCAAATTTAAACTGTCAATAGCCATCTTCAGATTATTAAAATCCTCTTCATTATTCGTAAACAAAGTCCACATGGTGTCCAGATCTTTTTTCTCCATAGTTTTATAACTGTCCAACAGCGCCAAATATTGGTGTGCAAGTCGAAACAGAACATTGTTTGTCCAACTCTGGCTTGTGTTACGCAGCATGTCGGCCGTCATATCGAGAGAGTTTAGAAGTTCATAGTCTGGCTTACACTTGGAATGAGGACGTGACGGATCTTTAAACTCAAATTCCATGAAAGGCAAGCATAAGGTCGTAAATGGGAAAATAAATGACTCATTTCGATTAAAATCGGCAGTCGATTCGATGGGAGTAGAGACTGAATCTCGGTAAAGATCACGGCACGAGATATACGCTAAAACTGCGAGAGCTGCGTACGTGCTAGTCCAAAATAATCTCTCCAGCAAAGCTCCCACAATTTGCAAACGAGATGATCTAGCGGCATTTATACCTAAAACTTTTGAATAACAAATTAGTGAAAGAAATCTGCCTTCTTCGTTTGTTTGTCCATGCTCTGGCATAGCAACGTTAGCTCTGGGCTTCACGTATAGTTTGATGATGACTATGATTGGCACGATCATAGCCTTGATGACCAAAACAACGTCAATACTAAGCCAAAGACCGAGCACTCCACCGACCGACGCCAAAAATTCACTCGGCGTCATTTCCATCTGCTCATTGAACTGCGGATAACTAAACTCTTGAACACGAATCTTCCACTTTCTGTATCTGTCTTGAATTCCTACAATTATGCTACTATCTTGCAGTTTCATGATTTCATACATTGCTTGAGCACATGAAGGACGACGGCATTTTGTCGTACAGTTTTCTTTCCAACCAGAAATCGCTTTTCTTGCGTGTTCAATGTATGCTAACCAGGCGTTTGACTGATTTATTCTCGAAAAATCTACGGAAGTTGCATCCACATATTCCATAGCTTCTTGGCGGCACTTTTCAAAGCATAGTAATGGTGACGCGTACGTCATGGAACAGTTTTCGTTTTCTTTCATTTGATATAACCTGGAGTAACCAAAGATAGTGTCTTGCATGTAATATTTATCCAACCGTATGTCAGCACTGAGTTCATAAGAAGTAGCTGATTTTATAGCCCAAAAATATGATTGAGTATTCCACATTACATTTTGAACTGATAAAGCTGAAAATAAGCAGTAGTCTTTGGCGTCACTGAATGGGAAATTTTCTAGGGGAANCCAAAAATATGATTGAGTATTCCACATTACATTTTGAACTGACAAAGCTGAAAATAAGCAGTAGTCTTTGGCGTCACTGAATGGGAAATTTTCTAGGGGAAAGCGGACGCATGCTGCTGTATCGAAAATGTCTCCGGCGAGTGCTGATTCCAGGGTAAATAAATGAGAGGTTAAGTGTACGGTTGCGTTGTCCTTTGAACTGTAACATTCGATTGTCATATTGAAATGCTTCACAAATTCGCTACCCACTTTTTGAAGCAATTCTTTTTCTGTTACCGACCAGTTCACCATACCAGAGCGTATCGCTGTTAAAGTATCATAGTCGCGTTTAATTAAGAAATTTGGCTTAGTGTAACCAAGAAGAGTGATGTTTGAAAATACCGACTCGGCATATAAAAATGCCATTGAAAGCACTATTGGAGACCAAGATTCGTTAGAACGCATTGTGGCGAACATCTGAACGCCTAAGTTTTTAATGCTCTCTTTAATTTGATAATTGCTGAATCTATTTTCAGCATTAGGCGAAAACTCGCCGCCTGTTCTGGACATCGGCACGCAAATCGCTGATGGTGGCAGGAATATATTGGTTTTGTTGTCCATTACTTCTAGGTTATATTTCGTTCCACCCTTTTTGAAATCACTCAGGATTCCATTGAACATTTGAAGAGTCAAGATGGCGCCAAATAAAAATAACGATAACCATATTAGCTTTTTTGCAACCGACTTCACTAAGTTTACAGTATTAAATTTGCGATATTTTTTTGGTAGGAAGAAGAACATTTCTTTCGAAAAACTATGAATATGCTTCGCTTTCTTTGATGACGACTTGTCTTCATTTTGTGTGGAATTGAAACGAAATTTGATAAATAGTTTGTCAATCAGGAATGAGACCAAGATGGATATGGAGGTATGAATAAGGACAAAAATATCCAAACCAATCCATAAGCCAACCGCCCCACCAATCTCTCCATAAATATTCTCAAACGACCACTCTGAAAACTCCTCAAATATCAAATAGTCTTGTACAGAAACTGTGAGTTCAATAGCAGAACGACGTTCAAAACGCCAGTAACCCATATCAAGGATAGCTTCCTCCTCCTTTTTGATCTGATACTCGAAAATGACACACAAGTCCTGACACTGATTTATGCACAAAGCGTCTTCAGAGCCAGTGAAGTTGAACAAACAAGTTTCGTATCGTCCGATCAGGCAGCCTTTAGCACTAACGATGGTGCCATTAATTTGTTGGACAGAAGGTATTGCGCTTGTCGAACAATTGCACATTTTCTCCACTGTTTGACTACGACATTTAGCTCGACATTGCGCAACGGTTAGCTCCATGGAGCACTTCTGTTCACCCCTGATTGAGGGCATTAAGACATGTTTCACAATCGGTTTTATGGTCAGCCTAGTATAAGCCTCATAATCAGCGATGAAGGCAGAGTTCATTTCGCGCGCCTTTTTTCCAGGCCTTATTTCACCGGAAAAGTCGATCGTGAGTGGTTCGCAGCTAAGGATATACTGATGCGTGTCCTCCGAGTTGTCTGGATACGGTGTATAAGGAGATGAGCAAAGGTAATCATAGCCTCCAAAGAAGGGATCGCCGTAACTTGTCAGGTTACGGTTATTTGTCAAAATTGTTATGCTTGATCCATTGCCGAAGTCAGCTTCAGCCAGGAAAATTTTGTAGCATACTTGATAATTCGTTACAAACACTAAATCCTGAATTATGTGATATAGCGGTTGCTTACTTTGTTTCCCATCTTTCGCGTTCTTCGTTTGCATCGTAACAGTAATTGAATAGAATTCCTTAAATTGTTCAGCGAACACGCCAATGAAATCGCTAAGTTTAACTTTCCATTCTACCATCTGAGGTAGGAGAACGTCTAGAATAGCCTCCGATACGTTATCTCTTTCAATGGTCAAGTCTTGTAGTGGTTGCTGCTGGCGATATCCGCGTAAAGATTCCGTTTCGAATATGATGTCTAGGTAATTTTGCGCGAGATATATAA